>JARYHS010009186.1:271452062-271475073 GCA_031002005.1 Vandiemenella viatica
GAAATCAGTCCAAACTGTAGCAAATTGTTCTCTAAACATCGTGGCTCACTTCAGTACTTGGAATTACAAACTTTTAACTCATGTTTCTTAACCTTGAACATATTTCTTACATAGTTTCTTTCTCTAAAACAGTGTTCATTTACACAGATTCGCAGTTAATTGCAAGAAAAATATACAAAACCATATTCACTTAACTCCCCGCTTCCAACGAATAATTCTTAAATTACAGTTTCATTAAAGGTCTGTGTGTGAGGACTGTTATAACTGGATACCACCTCATATTTACATATTCGTGCCGTAAATATTCCAATGCCATTCATTACAAGTGATAACCGGCTCCTAACATAGGAAAGGTTATGTTCGCTTCAGGAAGTCCTGTTTGTTAATAACTGTTAATTCTCGTTCATTTCGAGAATGGCTCGCTACTCGTGACTCATGTCACTTTCTCTCCATCCTCGAAATTTCTTGCAACTTTTTTTTTTCATTAATTGGCGTTCACTTATTTCAGTTAGTTTTTGTGTGTCATGTAACATTCTGTAGGCTCAGATTCCAAATAACCAGTCCTAAATTTTATACGCTTGCTGTAAGTGTAATATTTTAGAAGTTGGCTCATTTCTGTTTTCTGTTGTAATAATGTTCATGCTAAGATTTGTTTTATTTCCAAAGATAGTCGTTGAAGTGTTTTAGTATATGTTTCTCATTCAGCTATACTCTAACTGGTAATCATTGGTATTGGTCGGTTGATAAAGTAAATCTTGGGTCCCTCACAATTTTGGTGTCTCGTGTTCAGATCGCAGACTACTATTTACAAATTAGTTGTCAGAATTGCATTGCGCCTGTGCTAAAGTTTAATGGTTTGTGCATAGGAAGAAATGCGCGGGATATGGCAGGAGACGCCCATGGCCTATTTTGAGGAACCATCTGGACATTACCCTGGAGTCATCCGGGAAAACCATGGAAAACCCAGATCGGGATGGCCGGAGCGATTTTAGTTTACTCGTCCGGTAAATCCTTCCTGTTCCATTCCCTAACCGCTCGAGGTCCTGATTTCTCTTATCTTATATTCGCGATCATTCCTAAATATGAATGTTGCTGGTAGTAATATGTATTCTGAAATAGGACAATCGTAATTTTTCAACTAGCTTCTGCCGAGAGCAGCGCCTTCGGTGTTCCAGGTCTTCCCAATCTAACTCCTTCAAGATCGCACTTCGTTTTTACCTCCAGCTATATAAACTGTCACGAATCTAACGGATCTTCTTGGGACATTTTACAATGCATCGATGAACCCCTTTCTATAGGTACACCATGCAGATTAACAATATTCTAAGTGAGGACGCGCCAGTCCTTTGTATGCAATCGATTTATTTTCCGGTCAATACTGTTTTAAATCGGAGCAAATAATTTTATTTGCAATTATCTTCCCAATATGTTCATTCGACAACATATTATTACGAATTGCTACCCCGAGGTATTTAGCGAAATCTACTGTTCTAAGGACAATGCCATTAATTGTATATTCAGAGCTAAATTGTGTCACCTGTTTACTTATATTCATGACTTGGCATTTTTTTAGCGTTTAACTCCAGCTGCCAGTGTTTGCAGCAAGATTGTTTTTATAACATCGTCCTGGGTGTTCATTTCACGATAAATAATAGCATCATAGGCAAATAGTCTTTTCCGCCTTATTACGTCACACAAATCATTAATGTATATGACAAACAACAGAGACCCTATCACACTCCCCTGGTGAACCCCGGACCTCACTTAGGTCGCCGATGAACGCTCACCATCGAAAACTACACTCTATATTCTGCCCTTCAGAAAGTCTGCAACCCAGTCCCATATTTGTCTAGATATACCATAACTAAGAAGTTTTGTAATATAGGGTGAGGTACAGTGCCGAAAGCTTTTTTAAAATGTAATACAACTAAGTCAACTTGTTTCTAGTTACTATTATCGCACTTACGTTTTCTAATAAGCCTAATCTTCCTCTTCGCCTGATGTGGTCCTTGTAAAATAATTTTTTATCAAGTGACCCAGGTACCGATAGCTGTATACCCAGGGTATAGCTTGGCCCATAAATACCAGATGCTAGTTAATAACGGATATCTTCCCGGTGAAATATGCTGCTGCACATTTCTGAGTATTTATTTCAATTTTATTTCATTTATACTATTCTAATGCTTTCTGTATTCCTTCTATGTTAGTATCATCGGACGTCCGATGGTGTATATGGTGGAATCCTCTGCAAAGTTTGCAAGACGAACTGAAGTTGGCATCGATATGTCTTTGTCGTAGACTAAAGAACTTTGGAGCTAACATCGAGCGTTGGGGGTTTGCTGAACATGTTACGTATGCTCCTGACTTTTGACCATCCACAGATATGAGCAATTTCTTGTTGGGCAGGTGGCTTCGTATTAACTTCATCTGACGTGTTTTTCACCTGTCTGTTGCTTCAGATTTACGATGAAGTTCGAGTGCCATACTTTCCCATATGCCTTTTCTATTTCCAAGAAAACAGTTATTGTGGGACTAGCCCTAGTGTTGTTTTCGGTAACCGCAAATACTCTGTTCGTAAAACAAAACTGTGCTGACGTAATGGTCCCCTCAGAGTCCTAAGTACCGTTTATTCCTTTTAACGTTAGTTTCTCCAGTACCTTCGGCCTCGAGCCCTGGGGATGATAAGTCTATACTTTGCTGGTATCGCGTGTACTAAGTTTAATTCCTTGTATTGCTTTGTCTTTGAGTTTGATATTCTCTTGCCTTTTCACCTTTCCAAAGTAAATGATTGAAAAGTGTTGTATCTATTAGCAATCAACACATGATTGGCTTGTCAAATTTAGGCTAAATTACGTCTCCTTACTCCAAAAAATGAAAGTTTGACGAATACTAACTGAACCGAGTAAGTTAGTGTTACAGATAACGGAATACTTTGAAGGACTGAAGTTTGGTGTTATTTCTTCCGTTTTCGTGAGTTTGTTTTTGTATTTCGTTACGGGATCCGACTCATGACCATTTCTCTATGTCACCGAGCGTATTCTTTAAATTTACTGTAAGACGTCGTCAGCAATTAGGTTAACAAACTACTAACGAAAATTTAACTAAGCAGATAGAAATTGCTGAACACAGCCAGCACATTCGAAAGCGGCAACGACAAAACTACACTAGAGAATAGAACCACAGTATGGGGGCCTTAATAGAAACGAAAGATGGTTATATCTTAGCGAAAAATACCAATAGTTGACAGATTCTATAGATTCAATAAAAGGGTAACTGTGAAAAGGTATGTGCATGTAAGATATATTTGAAGAAATAAATTTGTTGCATTGTTAGTAACGAACAATAACTTTAATGGCAACCTCTAAAACGTCTGTCAGTGCTGCATTAACCTCTGTTATTTGCAGCTATTAAAAGTTACAGTGTTAAATGAGTGACAAAACTGCAGCTAATTTGCATCATAAACTAATTACGCGTTTTAATTTTCGTGTGGCTTCCGCTACAAAATCTCCTTCGTTTCTGCCATGACACTGAGTCTGTTTGCGGCATCAGGCAGGTAACGCATCCGTCTTCACTGAGGAACAACAGAGCGAGCTCACAGATCTGAGATGAGTGGACGACAGCCATTTCTACCATAATTACAAATACTAACAAACGTCATGGTCAATATGATTTGATCGCATTTGATACGGAAGTTATTATCAGTGCTTCGCTATTTTGGGAAGAGAAAGATTATTATTATTATTATTGACGAATTCTCCCAATAAATGGAAGACGGTAAGCAAATGATCCCATCAAGTTTTCTTTGAGTTCTTCTTATTGTTCCAATAGGCTTTCATTCTTCTTACTATTATTACTAATTGCGATCGAGCTAACACTCCAATAGCAATTTCCATAGTCATCTAATTACCCCTTATATATATATATATCTAAAATTATAATTAGAGTGTTAAATTCCTCCACCATTTACTAATCTGATTTACAAATTTTAGTTTTAAATTCCTTAAGCGTTTTTGGAAAATTATTCATCAGTACACCTGGTAATTTGTTCCAATCCCTGACACCCTTACCAACAAAAGGAAATTTTCTCGTTAAATTGCCCGTCGAGATGATGGCTGATAGCTTTGTCTGTTGCTTTTTTCTTCTTTTCGTGTCGATGACAGCTTCAGATACAAGGTAGTTTTCCCGCCAATGCGATGGCTTCGTCACTAGCTGGTTGAAGGTCTGAGTGAGATATATTTATTGCGAGTAGTGGGCGGGACAACATATGTCTCATAGTCTCCATCTCACTGCAGGGACATGTGGTATCTGATGCAGTGGAACTCTTTGGGGCGTGTGGTGCAGGGTTTGAGTCCCGCAGATCACACCAGAGTTCGTTGGGTGGCCGAGTGGTTATTGATTGATTGTCTATCGGCGTGGTATCACTAACCCGCTTGATAGTGAGTACTTCTTGTCAGCATGAAGATGTTCTGTTGTTGACGCCAGGTAATTGTTTGATGATGCAGTATTACCAAACTGCGTAGACCAGTAACTGCTGAAAGCATCTAGAGTGTGTTAAAGATGTTATCTATATATATAAAGATGAATGTATGTTTGTTTGTTTGTTTGTTTGTTTGTTTGTTGGTTTGTTCTTCATACAAAGTTTGATGATGCAGTATTACCAAACTGCGTAGACCAGTAACTGCTGAAAGCATCTAGAGTGTGTTAAAGATTTTATCTATATATATAAAGATGAATGTATGTATGTTTGTTTGTTTGTTGATTTGTTCTTCATACAAATCCACAGTTTTCATCCGAACTCGATCAAACTTTGCACACTTATCCTTTGAAACAAGGAGAAAAATACAGTTTACATTTGGTTGAAAAATTATTTGTATAAATAATACATGTTGTCTCATAATTTCGAAATACTACTGAACGGCGATAGACAGACGCGTTGGATATGGAGGTCTCTCTATTGTTTTTCCGTGTAGCGGTCATGTATCTCAGTGGCTAAAGCGCTGGCTTACTAATGTTTGGGTGCTGGCCTCCGGTTCAAATCTCCGTGGACACTAAAATATTTAAAAATTGTTTTTGATGGTAAGTCACGCCTGGGCTGTCGGTTATTCGGATTGAATGTTAAACTGTAGATATTACAAAGTTACGGGTGCAATGCGAGGCAAATCGTAGGTATTCTTGCAATGCTGTAGGTGTACACTTTTTACGTTGTAATGATCCCTCAGGGGTTTTTCGCAGTCAGTGTATGTGTGTGAACCACAGTAATAATATTATAAATATGGTAGTAAGTTTCTTTCTTTTTGTTACGTTTTGACGACTAAATGGCTATATCGATACTGATGGAATTTGACAAGAAAATCTGTATGAAGGGCACAGGACATTTTTTCCAGTATGATTAACAGTTGTAGTCACAAAATTTTGAGACCTTATCGAATGGTGACACAAATATGTTGGAAATTGATTCTATTCAAGAGACAGATTCGACGGTAGAATGATATAGTGATAGCTTTCCTGTCATATTACGCCGACTCGGTGATGTTTGGGACCAATCCTTCGTTACCAACAACTTTCTATATTCAATTCTGGCAAAAAAAATTCTTAATCCACGCGTACGAAATCGCGAGTACGAGCTAGTATTTTGATAAAAGGCTGCGTTGAATTCTTCGTGGCTTAAATGTTGCTTGTCTGATACGGATTAGAACGTTTTGCGTAATGAAGCAGAATCTACAAGTAGTTTATTTTACACTGACAAACACACAACACAGAACGTAGCTTTGTTTCCACGCAGTCACTGTTCGCAATACCCTGGTATCTTGAATTTAGTCTCCTGTTGACGAAATGGGGTTTAAAGTGGTACTGTTTGTAGTAGGACGCGAACTACGCGGTCTGAAGGGTCTTAGCAGCCGCCCGCTACCGGCCTCAGTGCAGGTGCACTGCTGGTGTGCTGACGTCACACGGTCTCGTGTTCTCTCAGCGCCGTCCCCTGCGCTTTACAGCGAGCTGAATTCACGAGCATTAATACAAAACACTACAGAGATTTATTGGTCCCCTTACACTGGTCGTTCTCTCTTGATGAAGCTAGAGTGTCTTTGCAGTGGCCAGCTCCAACTCGAAGCCGTGGCTGTTCAGACGCGGGTGATAGATCCTCTGGTCCAGTCGGTATTGTGCCGCTCTCCTCTTCTCCCAGGCCGATATTCTTTCACTGCTTGGTGTTCCTTTCAGTGGCGTTGAGGTCCTTGGCAAACTCAATCGGGACTTCAGTCTCGATGGCGTTGGAGCATAGCCATATATAAGGTGTCAGTTATCTTCTTCTATTATGAGCCTTGTCATGTTGGGTGAGCGGTTAACGGTCTGACCTCGCATTCGGGAGGACGCCGGTTCGAATCCCCGTCCGGGCATCCAGATTTGGGTTTTCCACGGTTTCCCCAAATCACTCCACGTGAATGCCGGGATGCTTCCTTCAAACGGCCATGGTAGAATTCCGTTCCTTGTCCCCTGTCCCATCCCTCCTGTAATGACCTCAACGTTGACGAGGCGTAGAAGGCGTATCTCTCCAGCGACAATGCAAGCCAATATCTCCACAGGCGACCGTCTGAAGCATCCTGTGTGTGATAAGTCGGCCTGTTCTGTGCAGTTCGATATCCGCTGTCTTAGCATGTCTGACTTTTTTGACAATTAGTAATACGAGAATTGGACCCCATAGATATTAACTAGTAGGTTCTGGGATGTCTGTTAGAAATTGGAAGCGTTGTATAGATGGTAGTCAATAAATGTTGGAAAAGGGGTTTGCGTCTCTTCTTAATGCTATACCGTTATTTTTTCTGATGATTTTACGCCTCGTCAACGTAGATTTCGTTGGAGGCTGGAAAGGACAGGGAACAACGAATGGGAAGGAATTCGGCCATCTCATTTTGAAAGTAACATCCAGACACACCCGTGGAATGAAAGTCAAGGAGAACAGAAATCCGAATAGGCGGATTGGGACTCAAACCTGCGTCCTTCTGAACAAGAGGTCAGAGCGTTACCGCTCACACCACCACCCTCGTACGATATGTCTTCAATGTGTTCAGTAGCAGTTATCCGTCACTTAGAATATAACGGCAGCAGTGGCTTCCATTTCCTGTAAACTGAATTGTTTGTCCTTTTAACATTCGAGGAAGGTCGAGAAGAAATACCAGATATAGATCATATCATACTAGTAACAAGTTATACAATAAGCTGGTCAAGTTCAAAATCCCACTTCCAACATCGGTAGACAACCTGTTGAGAGGCGGAAGACACGATGTGTACGGAGTGATAGCTCGTTATTTAAGAGAGGCAGATATCACTATTAAAGGAAATCATCTACCATTTACGCCCACCAATCTTAATTTCAAAAGTTGTCTATAGAAATTCACAGTTTTTATCAGATTTTTGATGGAACACTGCACCCGTATACTTTCAAGCAAAGAGAAATGTATTGCCTACATTGGGTTTACAAAAACCCACCCACTCTCACCCATCACCCTTCTTAAACAAAATTTACACATGAAACCATTCAATTTTTCGCGATGACTTTCATTTATTTAGTACATGTAAATCTGTCTGTTTCGTATATGCATACCCAGAGGCATAGCGACGCATGCGGGGCAAAGCTGAGGCATAGTGACGCATGCGGGGCAAAGCTGAGGCATAGTGACGCATGCGGGGCAAAGCTGAGGCGTAGCGACGCATGCCGGGCAAAGCTATCAACCCAACACTTCAACCAGAAGTAACGTCTGATGCTATTATAAATTTTATCTGGTAAGAAAACGTTATGAAATTTTAATTGTGTCCTTATTACGCTATCATTGTTATCACTGTTTCTTTTTTTGATCTATTGTGTAATAAGGCTTTATTACATTACTTTAAAAGCAAAAGCAGCACATGTAAAATGTAACGTAAATATTGAAGCTGGCAGTATGATCGATAGACCGAAGGCCATCTTAAAATAAAATAAGAAATTGGAGGAAGGAACAGGAAAGAATTGGTCCCTGTCGTTTCGAAGGAAGCAGTCCGGCCTTCCCTTGAACTGATTTCGGGAAACAGACATCTCGACGACCGTGCCGGGAATCGAACCCCCGTCCTCTCAGCGCAGTGCAGTTATCACAGTGTCATTATTCTATTCTGCTCTCGTCTATCACAGGACTCGTCTTTAACACTGCGAGGTGTCTGCCCAACAAACAGCTGGCAACTGTGACAGCATGTAAACGGTTCTGTTCCAAATACAATACTGGATCATGTGTTCTTAGATATTTCTCACACCTAATTACCAGAAATTACTGTTAATAATTTTTATCACATTTTCGATAGTAATATTTTTGAAAGGAACAAGTGAAAAATAATTCAGTTGAACTTAATTGCGATGGAGGTAATTTCCCTACACACGCATTTTTCTGCTTTTCCCTTCCCATCTACTTTTTCCCTTGACTAATTTCAATTCTTTTTGTGTTTTTATCACATTATTCATCATTTCTCTTGGTAATTTATTGCAAACCCTGACCGCCTACCTTACACCACCTACCTGTCCATCAGCATTTAATGTGAACCTGTATCACTATTGAAACATTGCTACTCCATGAGACAGGTTTATACAGCCTTAGACTTGTATAAGGCGAAGGGAATATTGTGGTAAATTCTCAAATTAATTTGATTTGAACACGACTCGCAAAATAAGAAGACTTAGAAAAAGTAAAAAACAATGACTGGATGTGTAGAGCGACCAGGAAAAAGAGAAAAGATCAGTAAACATAATGAAAGATGTAAGGTATGCAGAGGGGGATACAAGCAGTTTGTTGGGTGTGATGCTGCCAGCAAATGATACAACTAATTCAAAAGCAAGACAAGCAATACGAGAAACGTCAAGAATACTCCCTGTTTAGAAGATCTTTCCACCAAACAAAAAAGTATCGATTATCTATGGGATGATATCACATTAAATCTTAGAAACAAGATATCAAACTTATTATTATAATGCTACTAGCCTCTGAGCCCGTCAAATATGATAGGTGCAGGGCATGTACTAGCAATTCATTTCTTTGCGGATAATCTCGAACATTCCCGGTCGTTGTTGGTTCGGTAGCGGAGGCGAAAATCACGACGTCATATTCTGACGTCACCGCGTGACAGAATATCGCGACCAAGACTGGCATTTTATAAGTATGCATAATGTCTAGTCTCGTTTGTGTATGTCTGTTGCAGTCCCGATGTCGTGCGGTCACCAGATGGCTCTGTGTGTCGCTGCGGTGGTTCTGCTGCTGACAGCGTCCACAGTCCACGGCGGCGGTCAAAACGAGACAAGCGCTGGGAATGGCGGAACAATTGTGGGCGGCGAAGACGCGACCATCGAAGCCTTCCCGTGGCAGGTGTCGCTGCAGTACCAGGGCGAGCACTGGTGCGGGGGCAGCGTGCTGTCGGAGCGCTGGGTGCTGACCGCCGCGCACTGCATCACTCAGTCTGCTAAGCCTACAGCACCAGCATGGGCGCAGGGAGTGGACTCACACACGCAGTCAAGAGGAAGATCCTCCACGAGCTGTTCAACAAGGCGGCCACCGTCGACTACGACGTCGCAGTCCTCGAGAGCCTTTCGTCTGGACTAAACAGCTGCAGGTATGACGGGAGAGTGGGCATTGTCCCGACTTACTGATTACATGTAGCTCCACGGGGGTTCAACCGGATAATGTCATAGAAAAACAACGTTTCGGCAGCTGGACCTTCTGTCATCATCAACTGTGAAAAGCACCAGGCGTTGTAAGCTAGAAGTCACCGCCTAGAGTGGCAAGAAGAAGTGGACAGTGACTTCTAGCTGACAATGGCTAAAGCATTACACACCTGATGATGACACCAGAGCCAGCTGTCAAAACGTTGAATTTTTATGACGTTACCCCCCTGAACTTCCTAAAGCTTACATTGAATACATCTATGAATTAAATAAAACTGCAACCAGGAACGGTTAACAAATAAGCTATCAACCGTTTTCAATTATCCTGTATGTCCGTCTCTTTGACTCAATATAATTAATTTAATTGCATGGGAGCTCAAGCTCCGGTGCTAACTTCCCTACACACCAACTTTTCCCGTTTCCTGTACCCACCTACTTCTGCACTATACTAATTTCAACTTTAAATTCTACCAATGTCTTTGGTAAATAATTCATCATTTCTCTTACTAACTTATTACAATCCCTGGCACCCTTACCTTCGAAAGAAAATCTTCCCACACCCTTGTGCCTGAAATCGAGTGCCAGCTTATGGTTATGGTTATGGTCATCTTTTCTTTTCCATGTATTACTAATAATTCTTAGCCCAATTATCTTTCCATCTCATCACCAATATACTCCTTGTACACTCCCATGACACTCTTTACCCTCCTCCTGTCTTCCAATGAATCCCATTCCAGCTCTTTTATCATATCTGTTACAGATTGCATTCTCCAGTAATTTCCAGAAACAAATCTAGCAACCTTTATTTGCACCCTCTACAGCTCCTGTATTTGATACTCAAAATGTGGGTCCCATACTACACCACCATATTCAAGTAATGATCTGACCAAAGTTTTGTAACCCAATTCTTTTATTCTCGCACATCCTCTCATCACTCTCTCCAACAGTTGCAGAATTTTGAAACCTTTTCCTACTACCTGTCAAATCTAAGCTATCCAGTTAATGTTATTATCAAATGTTATTCCAAGATATTTACATTTCAACCCTTCAATTCTTTCCCCACATTATAATCATAATCAACCTTATTTTTTTATTTGTGTACGGACATTAACTAGGAAGGAAGAGAAGAGAGGACTGGAACAAGGTGGTTGACAGAGATGTGCTGGGAACAAAGAAGGAAATGGAGAGACTTGTGCATGATGTATGTAGTAAGCTGAGTCTTCTGTGATTTTATCTTCATCCCATGTCTACCAACCCAGCTAGATATCCAGTCCAGATCACCCTGCAGCTGTTAATAGTCCTCTAGCGTTTTCATCCTATTGTAATTGTCTCAAAAACTATAGGCTGCAGTTTCATGGAGTTTCGGAGCAAATACACTACATGTTTCCAGTCTATTACGTAATATACCTATTTAATTATGAAGCATTTCGGTAACTTCATAAACTGAGATAAAAGTTGACGCAAATCTGCATTCATTTAAATTCACTTGACTTTTGCAGCATCCTATCACAACATCATCAGGTCACTCAAATTCACAGAATCCAGCACTCACGAGGAATTAATGTACTAACCTCAACAATCGGAATCCAAACTTTTAATTAGCGATGTATATAAGAATTTAAAACTGTTAATTAACGAGCACCACAAACTTTAGTATATTGTCCTTAAAATACCTACCAAGCTTTCAACTTTTCTAATATTAATAAAACTTGAGTTAAAGATGTAATACTTATCCAAACACAATTTTAAAATGTTATTTTTTTTACATAACTACTTATGATTCCTCTCGCTAACAATAACACTAAATATCTAGTTGATACTTTAAAGATTTAAACTGTTTGCGACAACAGAATTTTGCCAGTGATGCTATAAACCGCAGTTCAGTATACAGTACAAGAAACCATTACTTCCCGACGTTGCCTCTACTTGTACAGGCCATCAGCTGGGATCGACGAGTAAACCCGACAGTGTTGCCGGTTCTGTGCACGGTTTCCTGGATCATCGCATTTCGTTAACCTCTTCAGAGATATTGGCATATTTGTAGCTATTAACTTCTTAATATTTTAAATGTTCTTAAAACTGTTTATAACTTCCCTGTTTAATGAAATGTTATTTTAAGGATTACGTATACCAATCCGGCGGTTGATTAATTATGGTTTTGTATATTATTTTTTCGTGCAATTAATTGCGAATTTGTGTCGATGAATACAAGGAGAGAAACTATGTAAACGCTATGTAATGTGTTCAAGGTAAGTATTATGCATGAAACATTGTTTAAATGTTTGTGATTGTTAGTGTTGAGGTGAGCAATAATGTTTGGACTACAATTTTCAACTGTTTTGACTGGTTTATATTGATAATTTTGTATGTAAATACCTTTAAATATCTTTAACTTTCATTTCTGTGTGTTTTATGGTCATTAATAATGATTTTAGTGTGGTCCCGATTGTTTTCTGCATTGTTAAAGTCCGAGAAACTTATATTATTCTGACTCTCTCTGTAGCGTCTATGTAAACAAGAGGCAGCAAGGAGGAAGTTAGTTGATAAGTTAGTTGGGAGTTGTTATCACAATTTTTGTTTGTGGGTTAATCGTTGGAATATTTGCATTTTTGTGCCTTAGTGTCCTTCAGCAAGTCTGATGATTTATGTTATCCTAGAGCAACATGGAGAGATAAATATTGAATTGGAAAGAGAATCGTCAGGATTGTAATTTGGTAGAATTGTTTAATTCAGTCAAGACGAGTAGTAACCAGTAACCTTTAGGTAAAGATTAAACCTCTGGCGACCGAAGACAGCAACCTGTGGAGACGGAGGTAATTAAATCAAATCATCGTAAATTGATGACAGGACGAATTCGTTAATTAACTAGTTACCGATGAAGTTCAACACATGCCGACTATAATACCTCGTACGTTGGTAAAGACCTAATTTCTTACCAATAGAGAAGAAAAATTTCCTCAGTTGTTGTTATTGTCCAAGGAATCATTGATTTCTTGCTTACATATGTCCCTGAAGAAATTCAGTCTATGTAAAGAGGTTCGAAGGCTGTCCATCTCTGTATGAAGTCACCTGATGAGCCGTGTTCGTGTGTTGATAGCCGGTACGAGGCCTGGCCAGGGTGAACCCTCCAGCCGGGACCAGCGTCGTGGTGACGGGCTGGGGCAACCTGTACGCTGGAGGGCCCTTTCCAGGCCAGCTCCAGCAGGTGACTATGAAGATCCACGACTGGGACGAGTGCAGGAGAATACACGAGCAGGCGGGGTCAGACTACGTGACGGAGAGCAAAATATGCGCGACCGAGCAAGGCAAGAGCGGCTGTCACGGAGACAGTGGAGGTCCCGTCATCGACGAGAAGAGCCAGGTGCAGGGGGGGGGGGTGAGCAGCGTGGGAGGGGGCTGCACCACACAGTACTTCCCTAACGCTTACACGAGCGTCGCCAAGGTGAGGGGCTGGATCATGGGGAAGACGGGCATCTGAGAAGCACCACATCGTCTGTTGAATAGCTAAAGCAATGGTAATCAGCATAATAATATATATTAATATTGGCTCAGAATAAATTTGTTTCTTTAACTCCGACAATTTCCTCAACAAACTAACAAATAATATTGTTTAGTTCTGCTCACTTATAATTTCCAAATAAAAATTTCTGTACTATATTATTACACTACTTCCATTAGAATAGTCGATTACAACGTCTTAACTGTCATGATAATTTCCTAAACAGGTCAAACGATTTTTCGTAAATTCAAAACCTACCCCAACAGCTATCTTCAATGAACAGAATGAAA
This sequence comes from Vandiemenella viatica, assembly GCA_031002005.1. Lineage (NCBI taxonomy): Eukaryota > Metazoa > Arthropoda > Insecta > Orthoptera > Morabidae > Vandiemenella > Vandiemenella viatica. The sequence goes on from JARYHS010009186.1 coordinate 271,465,525, forward strand.
AGATAAATCAATTGAATACATTATTAATACCATAAAATGTTCAACGAGTTAACTACATTCTACAATAATAGGAAATTCATTACTGATGAATACGACAAATTTCAGCACTATTTAAATCCTCGTCAACTAAGAGAAAGATATTAGACACACGTATGTGATAAATGTTTGGAATATTATGGAAACAAGCATCTGATGGACCGCCACGAGATTGATTGCTTTGGTGTAGGCGAAGAAAGAATAGATATATGGGACAGTAAAACCAAAATTTAAAGATTTTGTGCACCAACAAGATGCTCCAACTCACGTAAATCTTTTCCAATGAGAGCCTTGTCCACCACTCCTAATAGACACAGCGATAGAGCGCATTCAGTTGTTGCTTCAAGGAGTTCACAGCCAACGATGAGTACTTCAACTTTTTAATCCACAGAGAACTGCATTATTCATTTTACAAGATGTAAGTATTTATTTACAAATTCTCTTGACGAATATTTTTACTACAATGACCATGATTGCGACAATTTGATCTCGTTGCTTACTTATCTGGCCAAACATTGATTCACGCGATGAATATATCAGTCACCAGGAGAAAAAAATCTGATGAAAGTAAAAGACAGTAAGAAACCGTTTATCGAATATAACAGTCAACATATCACACAGCATCTTAAATAACAGGGTATTCTAATTTTATCTGAACAAGAAATATATTTATTTCATAACGATTAAAATAGTGCAATAACAATTGCATGATTTTTTTTTCTCTGTACATCGAATATCGCCACCAGTGAAATTTGCTGACGACGATAATCGTACATGTGACTTATGTTCATGCACACACTTACCTAATCTTCTTTGATTTTATCACCACCTGTTTCTCCACTTACCAGACATTAACCAGTTGCTTTAATATATTCTATATTGCCTCCAGTGTCTGGTACATGACGAACACTTTAGCACCTGAAATCACATTCTCAATACTATTAATTAACTGTTAGGTACATTTCTCTTAAATGACTCATTGGGACTTTCTTTGGCACCGTAATATTACGATTTATTTTATAGTTTTACTACTCTATGAAGTTTAACAGTTAGCACTTATCTTTATTACGTTTAACAATGTGTAATATTCCAATATTCATAGAGCGCATATTGAAACATTTTTATTTCTCCTCAGACTATCTACATATCATATATAAACAATGGGCTCGTCTGCCCTTCGAGGATAGGTTCAATTTTTCCTTTTGGATTCCCTTTCTCGAAACGTCGTCTTTATAACATTATCATCCATATTAATGGCTTTGATCAATCAATTTCGTCCATCGATTCTTAATTATCCGTCCACCAAACATACTTCTTCCCACCTCTGGTGACATTTTTAATATTTTCAAAGTTAATATTTCACTTTATTATTCTATATTTACCCAAATATGTTCACAATAACGATTTGCGTGACTGTATGGAATATACATCTACAAGCAAAATTGTGTAAAGAATCTGAGAACATGGTGTAATTTCTTCCATTGCTTTATCCGTTTAATTGCACAACTAGGAGTCCGCTCGGAATAACACAGCTCGAAACCTTCTCGGAGGACACTTCTGAATGAGACGTCTTCAACACATTCTCGTATCAGCTCTTTTCTGTTCCACAACTTTCTATTTTGAGTAAGCCAGTTAGTCTGATAAATTTCCACCTTTTGACTGGTTGCATGGCAGTACTTCAGCTGTTACCTGAACGGCTCCACTGTCTGAATAAACGCGGATCTCCACGTTCAACTTTCATTTCAGCACTAAAACATAAACCAACTGCTAAATAACTAACTAAAAAGGAATAATTAAACAGGCAGTCGAGCTCTCCAAGAAGCGGGGCTATTGTCAGCAGGAATCAGCCTGACTGCGGGACGGAGCTACGTCGACTGACTCCCAACCAATCAAGCGGAAGCCTCAGCCGCCGCGGACCTGCCTGCCAAAACGCCAGTCACAACAAAGTCTACCAACTTCGAAGAAAATAAAGCGGCAAGTGGAGACGAAAACGAATAAGTGACAAAAGTAGATACCTGTGTCATGTGAATATCCATTTGTTTGTGTGTGTTTACGCAAAAAAAAATCAGTATCCTTAAACAAAATTCTTATTACACATAACACTTGTAAAAATATATATATATATAAAAAATGGAGTCATGGACCATAATAGACGCTACGTAACGACGATGCTATAATGTTATATAATAAATAAAGTAAATAAATAAAAATGAAAAAAAAAATACTTTATTGAACGGTTTCTCACTGTGGATGAAACCTCTTTAGCCGCTTTACCTAGGAATCACAACTACGCTCAGCGCATTGATAGCTCCCAAACTCTTCTACTGGAAATAACACAAAAGCTTATACTACTGCAGGAAAAGTGGCTAGTGTTTTCTTTTTCTCGCGTATTTTTTTTTTTTTTTTTTTTTTTTTCTTTTTTACTTTTGAATGCGTACAATTTCTGGATCTCGGAGAGAGGGATCGGTTGCGGGGTAAGATACTAATGTAACATATGAAACAAATACATCAACCACCAAGGCAAAGCGGGCAGACAATTTGTGAACAAACTTCTGTTTCAGTGCGACAGTTTTCCAGTTGAAGTGTTCTTATTGTTGTGTATGCGGTTATTCTGCGTGTTTTCCAGGTGGTACTACAACACTTCTATTCATACCATCCGGCACACTTTCAAGCATGTCTATTATTTAACAGTTTTCTTTGTGTATAGCTCTGGCCAGATTAATTGGCGGGTGGCGTCAAATGCGCCGTTGCCAAGCCGTGCGCGTAACAGTTGTATTCACCTCTTTACTTGTAGTAATGGTTTGTAACGTGTTTTAAGTAATTTATGATCACTATTCTGTCATAAAATATTGATGCATGTCATTTCGTTAAGAAAGTTATGCATTGCAGATGCGTTTAATATAATTGGAGGTTTCAAAGACCTGTTATTTATTATTCTATTATCTGCGCAGAAAAATAAAATTCTCGACAGACTAAGGAAACTTATGGAAATACTCTTCTTTTATTTGTGGCTAAAAGTCCACGTGTTACATTTTATTTTCAGTTTGTATATTTATAACTAAAATCAAAATTTTATTTTGTCATCCTCTGCACTGAAAAACTTGCTTAATTAACGACAAAATTATCTGTTTATATATTACCACTAATCACTATCGTAAAATTCGTGTACTGTCCTCCTGACAAAGGACTGTCAAAGTCGCTAAGCTTTGTTAGAGTGCTGTATTGTTTCATATTTTTCTTTCGAGAAACAAACGTAGGTTATTTTCCCTCACGACACACGCGCTGGACAGTTCTCAAACCGACAACCACAAGCTGCAGCGCAAATAGCCTGTCCATTCCCTAATTTTTTTCGCAATATGGTTGTTTTTTGCGGTAACAAATCACTGCAGTTTTTTATTTCGTCAATATCAAGTACGTCCATATCTTTCAAGTCTTTTCCTACTAGCGTACATGTAGAAGACAAAATTTCTCGATCATTGTCCACAAGAATTTTGAAATATTTATAAACATTGTGAATGATAGATTTACTGTGTTGTCTGCTTCAGCAGCGGTGGTTCTGCTGTCGATGACTTGCGTCTTGTTGGGAGTCGTTAGTTCGGAAACACCTGGAATAGGAGAATAAGTCTCTTCCTAAGTATCCATTTTTAGTAGCAAGATTCTCTTGCTAAATTTCCCTAATTATAAGTTACTGCACTTTTTGTTCGGTAAAATTATTACACTAAATTACTACAATTAATAAATAACCAAAAGGAATTATTTAAATCGCACGTAAAAATCGTAAATCGCTAAAAATCAAAATATCCTCTCTCGAGCAAGTTCACACTCACACTGACACTTTCTAATTCCGATTCTCAGGTTCACACATTTTTAGTGAAAGGGAGGTGGAAGGTTTGGGGGTGGTTAGAGAGCTGTTGACGCGTGGACTAGGCAACACAGGCCGCACAGCGTTGCAATTTTCAGGTGATAGAAAGAGAGCGCATCGCGAGTTTGTCCCCAAGTACGGCAACAGCGCGTTCACACTGACCCGCCAATTACTCTGTCCACAGCTATAGTTGATGGCGTCGAATGGGGTTTCTCCTACCTTTATGCAGTCGTGAGAAATGTGGATTACACGAAATCAACAGAAGGAAACTCGAGAAACTGTGGCAGGCTAGGATGAGGAGAATATTGAACTTGAACTCATCTTCAGCAGTTAGGGACATTAATTTTTCGGACTACCTTTCTACATCAAATTGCTGCATCGACTATTATAGTCGTAACCATTTGTACAATCTCCAGGATGTGTCAGACGCCTATGAAACTCCGAGGTAGCTGTGTGGTAGCGTTTAATTAATTCGGAACTAATATACATTTAGGAAAGATGGCTATGAGGAATCATTTATATTATTTACTAATTTAATTGCGATGGAGTTCACGCTCCCGTGCCAATTGCAATTCCCTTAGTCCTTAATTATCCCTTTTTTATTTTTTATTATCTTACATAATTTGAGTGTTAAATTCCTCCCCATCTTCTTTTGCGATTTACGAATTTTAATTTTAGTTTCCTTCAGGGTTTCTGGTTAGCTATTCGTAAGGGACCGTGCACAACCTACGTGGCTCGGTCCAGGGAGGGGATGGCGTGGGCTGAAAGGCTACGCTGGGCTACATAGGGGGGGTCCGAGCCATGCCACGTAGCTTTCCTTTCATAACATTTTTCACAGTTAAAATGAGGAACAGAACTCACAACAGCATGTGAGTATTTATTTCCCTCAGTTAATTATCTCCGTATGTAATTTAGAATAGTCTGACGAGAGAAAACTAGAAAATGTCTTCTGGAATAAAAAGGGGAAAAAAGCTACGTGCTACGTGGGGGGGGGGGGGGGAGGGGGGGGTAGAGGCAAAGGCCACGTAGGGATACGTGAGGGGTGGGGGGGGGGGGGGTTCACAGGAGGCCATAATGGAGCTACGTGGTTTATGGACGCTCCCTAACTCACTTCGTAATTTGTTCCATCTCCCGACACTCGTAAGGAAACACCTTATATACACTGTGACTGAAGGTGAAAAACTCTGTGTAATCAAATAACGAATCGTTGGATCACAGACATGTTATTATCAGTTCTGCAAAACAGATTCTTTGGTTGTTAAGAAGTCTACAGTAATGCAACAGCTATGTATGGTAGTATAAGTCTGATGGAAGTATGATTAAAACCGTAAAAAGGATAATAAAAGCGGGAACAAAGAGTAATCTGAATGTAGAAGAGGTAAATAAATGTGTGGTCAATAAATAATTAAAATGTTATAGGGATTATTAATTTCACAAAAACAATTCTTGTAAAAATAGGCCAAGTCTCGTGTTCGTGAAGTGACAAAAACTTATGAGATCTCCTTCTGAGCCAACTCTACACTTAACAGCGTGTATTCACTTCATTTTGTGAAATAGAATGGTTTCTCTCGGTGTCATAGATCGTTTATTTACAATTAAAAAAAAATCTGGTGACTTGTCCATTATGCGCGTCATGTTTTAGTTAACCTATAGTCTATAAATACCTTAAATGTGTTGTTTAGTCAAACTTACAAACACATTAAAGCCAAGATTTTCCTCGCTCTTTTTCTAATTTTACATGTATATATACAGGGCGTTCGCCGGGAAACGCAACCCACTGTTAGCGCTACAAGGAAGAAACTGCTCCCGGCGAGCGAGCGATCAGCTTCCGGCATTGTTCGACCGTCGGCCGCGGACTATTTCATAATAATTACGCTTCATAAACTTCATAAACTTGTATGTGCTAAGCATTTAAATGTGACGTAATTCATTAGCTAATACCTTATAAAAGATGCTGGAAGTGTTGACCCTCTTGTGTAATGCACATTTCACATCTTCTGAACATATTTCGAGACACACGCTGCCCTAACTGACTTAATGATTTTTTGGGTGACTGTTCTAGTCGAAAAGCGATATCGTCCATTTTCTCCTCTGTGAGAATACGGTTGACCGACAGTCTCTTTTTGTTAAAAAATGAACCCGTTTCTCTTACTTTTTTAACCAGACGCGGAATTGTTGATTTAGCTGGCAGTAAAGTGCCAGGAAATTCGCGACGAAATTTACTGCGACACTTTTTAAACGACTTCTTCTTCACATATGTATCGTAGAGAAATATTCTTTGTTGCAAACTGTAACGTACCATAATTTTACTCAAACTCAAACACGGTACAGATTAATAAGAGTATGAAGCCCCAAACCAGCCAAACCGCAAAGAAACGTTTATTTACAACACTGATTATAAGCGACTGAAGTCACAAACTAGCTACAATGCAAAGAAACCGTTCTTAACAATGTAAGGGTCCAAATTATACTGCGTCACTGCACTGTTGGGGCAGCGGAGGTGTTAAACAGTGCGGTGATTCACGGTGCCGTGTGGCGGGAGGTGCTGGATCCACTGACCGAGCAAGTTGCCGACGGCAACAGACTGGGAGGGTAGCGTTTTCCGGCGAACGCCCTGTATTAGAGATGGGTCGTTCGCGAGTGAATCAGTTCTTTAGAGCAATTCTTTTAAAAGAGCGAGTGAGCAGTCGCTCACTAAAAGTGAACGGTAGTTCTTCTTGGTGAGTCGGTCATAAGTCGGCTAATTCTGAAGATCAAGAAGAGCTTGATCACGTGGGCTTTGTAGACTGTTGAGCTAAAAAAAAAGTCTCAAATATAACTGAGCAAGTGAACTAGTGAACCGTTCAAAAGAACTATTTCTTTTCGTAGAGTGATCAAATGAACACCGCTCTTTTTAGTGAGTCATTTTGCCCACCTCTAATATATATTATGCCTTCAGTTATAGTAAAAATTACGGCGTGCATAATAACCAAGACACTAGATTTTTTAATTTTAAATAAATGACCTATGACACCAAGAGAAACCATTTTGTTTCACAAAGTGAAGTGAATACACACTGTAAAGGGTTGACTCGGCTTAGAAGCAGATCTCATAACTTTTTGTCACTACACGGAAATATTTTTAGAAGAATCGTTTTTGTGGGATCTCAATTCTTTTTGTAAGTTTATCGCTTATTCTGAATCGCTGATTAAATGTAACGAATCCATCTGAAAATCAGTGAATAAGAACATTTCAGAATTGAACACATCAATATACGTTACCAACAATGCCACACTCTCTGAAAAGAATGTGTGTGCATCGTAGCCGAGCAATGAAAACTGTAGCTGGTTTAACTACCACCATAAGTAAATAACGAGTAACTTCCAAACCAAGCAAACGAGTAAAGTAAATTTTAAGATATTAGTTAAACTTGCTAATCTCTATGCACTAAAACATTGTCAGGCATATAGCTTCATCCGGAGCAAAGCAATTAAGTCGCAAATATGTGTCAGAATTCTTCATGTTTGGGATTGTAACTAAATAAATCTGGGAAAAACTCCAATCTTAGATTTTTCTTACGATTTAGGGGTGAAACTTATTATGTGTACCAAATTACTTATTTCTAGGATTACTGGAAGTACAGTGGAATTTTGATGTCGGCGTGTCGTGGTTAAAATAAAAATTTGAATATCAATAAGTTCCAAAGTAAGAAACGGAAAGAAGTAAAATTCAACACATTAGTTATACTTAGTAAGCTCACTATAAAATAAAAATCTGAGGTGTATAAAATTGTTAGGGCGAAAAGCGATTTCACGTTACGGTTAGGTGAGGGATAGATATATGGAAATTTTCTAGTTTCAGGCTTTTCTTATAATATGTGGGTAAAATGTTATCTGCGTACAAAATTTCAGCTTTCTACTGCTGCGAGAAGTACCTGAGAGTTTTGATGATCATTAGTCAGTCAGTGAGTGAGTGACAAAATCGCTGAAGTATGAATCCGAATAACATCAGAACTAAGGACAGTAACGAAATAAAATTTAGTATGTTTGCTAATATTGCTGATATCTATGCATAACAGAAGTTTGAGACATGTAGCATAAATACGACCGAAGAAACTGAGATTCATAATGTCCCGAATCGCTTCCGGAAAAGGGTAGGCAGTGCCGCCCTTGACACAACTGCCGTGCACCCAAATAAAAATAAGTGGGTATCTGATTTCAGCCAAAAATCGGTAAGATTTAAAGTCACGTAAGTACAACTTTATAGGCATAAACTTGTAAGTTATCTGGGTGGGAGGGAATATTCTCCACCTGAACGAAACAGGTACAAACCTGTTGAAATTTGGATTAACTGCTTCCTTATTATGTCCTCTTCACGTTTTGCACTCTCCTTTTTCGGAAAAGTCTCCTCGAATTAAATAAAAAATGTTGAAATATGACATTGCAGAGCAGCTAGTAGATGCCGCCGGCGCTGCGAAATCAATGATAATCTCTTGAAATGGTGGTTTAATCCTTTGTTGCAATATTTTCTTGTCGTTTTAGCTTCACTCCGTTATATCCTTTTACACTCTAACCACAAAAGAAAATTTTTCCACTCCTTTTAGCATGAAATCGAGTGCCACCAATAATCTGTGAAGATGCTAAGAGATGAGTGGTTTGTTAAAATCATACTGACAAGCGGCTGTTAACCCTTGCCCACAGACCCTGATAAAAAAAAATGTATAAAACATGGCACTGGTTGTGTTCCAAATTATATAATTACCTGCTGATTGCAAGCGTTGACATGCTAGTAGATCAAAATAATCAAATAATTTCTCTCAGTACTTCTGGTTGTATTCACACCAGGGTCCAAAAGAGTATTTTTTCATCATTTTTATTCATTTAATTTGTTTATCAAGTAGCATTAAAGCATAGCCCAGAGCGTAACGTCTATTCTGATCCATGCTTTTTATAAGATTTACGTGTAATCAAAATTTTGATAAAAGATATCTACTGAATTTTGTGCATGAAGAGACACAAATAAATACATAGTCACATGACACAGAAATCTACTTTTGTCGATTAATTGTTTGAGTATATACCTTCTCTCACTATCGCAACTTTTTTTTCAACTGTATGTACTGGATTTTCTTCGAAGTTGGCAGACATAGTGTGACGGGTCACTTGGCGTTTTCGCTTCAAGGCCTGACCTATTGTTATGTCCAGAATGCCAATGGCGGCTGGGGCTGAAGACAGGGTTTCTCGTTTGATCGAGTATACATACACACTAAAGATGGGCAAACAGCTTCTTTTCAGTAATACGTTATTTAGTTATTGCTTCTTTTTTCCAACCGCTTTTTATAACCGTTATAAATAGTTCCGACGTAATATCTGTGGAGACGCCACAAAAATCTCTGCTCAGAAACGCTCTCTCTTGTTGAAAATAGCCGGAAATTACGTCAAATAACCTGATGTGACGAAAATAGCAGCCACGCCCCCAAGAAATAGCGAAATAGCCCTGACGTCACGAAAAGCCGCTTATTAGCATTATTTAGCGTTTAAGGCTTTCAAATAAGCGGCTTCCTAATTACCTTTTTCCATACTAACAGTCAGAGACATTATATACGCCTTCGACTTGTGTTTATGTGTTTCTTTTATTAAGTGGCAGTGTGGCAGTAACACGACCAGCTTTGG
>JARYHS010009186.1:271476073-271492071 GCA_031002005.1 Vandiemenella viatica
ATGGATCATAATAGACGCTACGTAACGACGATGCTATAATGTTATATAATAAATTAAGTAAATAAATAAAAATGATAAGAAAAATACTTTATTGAACGGTTTCTCACTGTGGATGAAACCTATTGAGTCGCTTTACCTAGGAATCACAACTACGCTCAGCGCATTGATAGCTCCCAAACTCTTCTACTGTAAATAACACAAAAGCTGATACTACTGCAGGAAAAGTGGCTAGTGTTTTCTTTTTCTCGTTTATTTTTTTTTTTTTTTACTTTTGAATAAGTACAATTTCTGGATCTCGGAGAGAGGGATCGGTTGCGGGGGAAGATACTAATGTAACATATGAAGCAAACACATCAACCACCAAGGAAAAGAGGACAGACAATTTGTGAACAAACTTCTGTTTCAGTGCGACAGTTTTCCAGTTAACGTTTTGTTATTGTCGTGTATGCGGCTATACTGCATGTTTTACAGGTGGTAGGTACTACAGCACTTCTATTCATACCATCCGGCTCCGGCACACTTTCAAACATGTCTATTATTTAACAGTTTTCTTTGTGTAGTTGATGGCGTCGAATGGGGTTTCTCCTACCTTTATGCAGTCGTGAGAAATGTGGATTACACGAAATCAACAGAAGGAAACTCGAGAAACTGTGGCTGGCTAGGATGAGGAGAATATTGAACTTGAACTCATCTTCAGCAGTTAGGGACATTAATTTTTCGGACTACCTTTCTACATCAAATTGCTGCATCGACTATTATAGTCGTAACCATTTGTACAATCTCCAAGATGTGTCAGACGCCTATGAAACTCCGAGGTAGCTGTGTGGTAGCGTTTAATTAATTCGGAACTAATATACATTTAGGAAAGATGGCTATGAGGAATCATTTATATTATTTACTAATTTAATTGCGATGGAGTTCACGCTCCCGTGCCAATTGCAATTCCCTTAGTCCTTAATTATCCCTTTTTTATTTTTTATTATCTTATATAATTTGAGTGTTAAATTCCTCCCCATATTCTTTTGCGATTTACGAATTTTAATTTTAGTTTCCTTCAGGGTTTCTGGTTAGCTATTCGTAAGGGACCGTGCACAACCTACGTGGCTCGGTCCAGGGCGGGGATGGCGTTGGCTGAAAGGCTACGCTGGGCTACATAGGGGGGGGGTCCGAGCCATGCCACGTAGCTTTCCTTTCATAACATTTTTCACAGTTAAAATGAGGAACAGCATGTGAATATTTATTTCCCTCAGTTAATTATCTCCGTATGTAATTTAGAATAGTCTGACGAGAGAAAACTAGAAAATGTCTTCTGGAATAAAAAGGGGAAAAAAGCTACGTGCTACGTGACGGGGGGGGAGAGGGGGGTAGAGGCAAAGGCCACGTAGGGATACGTGAGGGGAGGGGGGGGGGTTCACAGGAGGCCATAATGGAGCTACGTGGTTTATGGACGCTCCCTAACTCACTTCGTAATTTGTTCCATCTCCCGACACTCGTAAGGAAACACCTTATATACAGTGTGACTGAAGGTGAAAAACTCTGTGTAATCAAATAACAAATCGTTGGATCACAGACATATTATTATCAGTTCTGCAAAACAGATTCTTTGGTTGTTAAGAAGTCTACAGTAATGCAACAGCTATGTATGGTAGTATAAGTCTGATGGAAGTATGATTAAAACCGTAAAAAGGATAATAAAAGCGGGAACAAAGAGTAATCTGAATGTAGAAGAGGTAAATAAATGTGTGGTCAATAAATAATTAAAATGTTATAGGGATTATTAATTTCACAAAAACAATTCTTGTAAAAATAGGCCAAGTCTCGTGTTCGTGAAGTGACAAAAACTTATGAGATCTCCTTCTGAGCCAACTCTACACTTAACAGCGTGTATTCACTTCATTTTGTGAAATAGAATGGTTTCTCTCGGTGTCATAGATCGTTTATTTACAATTAAAAAAAAAAAAATCTGGTGAATTGTCCATTATGCGCGTCATGTTTTAGTTAACCTATAGTCTATAAATACCTTAAATGTGTTGTTTAGTCAAACTTACAAACACATTAAAGCCAAGATTTTCCTCGCTCTTTTTCTAATTTTACATGTATATATACAGGGCGTTCGCCGGGAAACGCAACCCACTGTTAGCGCTACAAGGAAGAAACTGCTCCCGGCGAGCGAGCGATCAGCTTCCGGCATTGTTCGACCGTCGGCCGCGGACTATTTCATAATAATTACGCTTCATAAACTTCATAAACTTGTATGTGCTAAGCATTTAAATGTGACGTAATTCATTAGCTTACCTTATAAAAGATGCTGGAAGTGTTGACCCTCTTGTGTAATGCACATTTCACATCTTCTGAACATATTTCGAGACACACGCTGCCCTAACTGACTTAATGATTTTTTGGGTGACTGTTCTAGTCGAAAAGCGATATCGTCCATTTTCTCCTCTGTGAGAATACGGTTGACCGACAGTCTCTTTTTGTTAAAAAATGAACCCGTTTCTCTTACTTTTTTAACCAGACGCGGAATTGTTGATTTAGCTGGCAGTAAAGTGCCAGGAAATTCGCGACGAAATTTACTGCGACACTTTTTAAACGACTTCTTCTTCACATATGTATCGTAGAGAAATATTCTTTGTTGCAAACTGTAACGTACCATAATTTTACTCAAACTCAAACACGGTACAGATTAATAAGAGTATGAAGCCCCAAACCAGCCAAACCGCAAAGAAACGTTTATTTACAACACTGATTATAAGCGACTGAAGTCACAAACTAGCTACAATGCAAAGAAACCGTTCTTAACAATGTAAGGGTCCAAATTATACTGCGTCACTGCACTGTTGGGGCAGCGGAGGTGTTAAACAGTGCGGTGATTCACGGTGCCGTGTGGCGGGAGGTGCTGGATCCACTGACCGAGCAAGTTGCCGACGGCAACAGACTGGGAGGGTAGCGTTTTCCGGCGAACGCCCTGTATTAGAGATGGGTCGTTCGCGAGTGAATCAGTTCTTTAGAGCAATTCTTTTAAAAGAGCGAGTGAGCAGTCGCTCACTAAAAGTGAACGGTAGTTCTTCTTGGTGAGTCGGTCATAAGTCGGCTAATTCTGAAGATCAAGAAGAGCTTGTTCACGTGGGCTTTGTAGACTGTTGAGCTAAAAAAAAAGTCTCAAATATAACTGAGCAAGTGAACTAGTGAACCGTTCAAAAGAACTATTTCTTTTCGTAGAGTGATCAAATGAACACCGCTCTTTTTAGTGAGTCATTTTGCCCACCTCTAATATATATTATGCCTTCAGTTATAGTAAAAATTACGGCGTGCATAATAGCCAAGACACTAGATTTTTTAATTTTAAATAAATGACCTATGACACCAAGAGAAACCATTTTGTTTCACAAAGTGAAGTGAATACACACTGTAGGGTTGACTGAGAAGCAGATCTCATAACTTTTTGTCACTACACGGAAATATTTTTAGAAGAATCGTTTTTGTGGGATCTCAATTCTTTTTGTAAGTTTATCGCTTATTCTGAATCGCTGATTAAATGTAACGAATCCATCTGAAAATCAGTGAATAAGAACATTTCAGAATTGAACACATCAATATACGTTACCAACAATGCCACACTCTCTGAAAAGAATGTGTGTGCATCGTAGCCGAGCAATGAAAACTGTAGCTGGTTTAACTACCACCATAAGTAAATAACGAGTAACTTCCAAACCAAGCAAACGAGTAAAGTAAATTTTAAGATATTAGTTAAACTTGCTAATCTCTATGCACTAAAACATTGTCAGGCATATAGCTTCATCCGGAGCAAAGCAATTAAGTCGCAAATATGTGTCAGAATTCTTCATGTTTGGGATTGTAACTAAATAAATCTGGGGAAAAACTCCAATCTTAGATTTTTCTTACGATTTAGGGGTGATACTTATTATGTGTACCAAATTACTTATTTCTAGGATTACTGGAAGTACAGTGGAATTTTGATGTCGGCGTGTCGTGGTTAAAATAAAAATTTGAATATCAATAAGTTCCAAAGTAAGAAACGGAAAGAAGTAAAATTCAACACATTAGTTATACTTAGTAAGCTCACTATAAAATAAAAATCTGAGGTGTATAAAATTGTTAGGGCGAAAAGCGATTTCACGTTACGGTTAGGTGAGGGATAGATATATGGAAATTTTCTAGTTTCAGGCTTTTCTTATAATATGTGGGTAAAATGTTATCTGCGTACAAAATTTCAGCTTTCTACTGCTGCGAGAAGTACCTGAGAGTTTTGATGATCATTAGTCAGTCAGTGAGTGACAAAATCGCTGAAGTATGAATCCGAATAACATCAGAACTAAGGACAGTAACGAAATAAAATTTAGTATGTTTGCTAATATTGCTGATATCTATGCATAACAGAAGTTTGAGACATGTAGCATAAATACGACCGAAGAAACTGAGATTCATAATGTCCCGAATCGCTTCCGGAAAAGGGTAGGCAGTGCCGCCCTTGACACAACTGCCGTGCACCCAAATAAAAATAAGTGGGTATCTGATTTCAGCCAAAAATCGGTAAGATTTAAATTCACGTAAGTACAACTTTATAGGCATAAACTTGTAAGTTATCTGGGTGGGAGGGAATATTCTCCACCTGAACGAAACAGGTACAAACCTGTTGAAATTTGGATTAACTGCTTCCTTATTATGTCCTCTTCACGTTTTGCACTCTCCTTTTTCGGAAAAGTCTCCTCGAATTAAATAAAAAATGTTGAAATATGACATTGCTGAGCAGCTAGTAGCCGCCGGCGCTGCGAAATCAATGATAATCTCTTGAAATGGTGGTTTAATCCTTTGTTGCAATATTTTCTTGTCGTTTTAGCTTCACTCCGTTATATCCTTTTACACTCTAACCACAAAAGAAAATTTTTCCACTCCTTTTAGCATGAAATCGAGTGCCACCAATAATCTGTGAAGATGCTAAGAGATGAGTGGTTTGTTAAAATCATACTGACAAGCGGCTGTTAACCCTTGCCCACAGACCCTGATAAAAAAAAATGTATAAAACATGGCACTGGTTGTGTTCCAAATTATATAATTACCTGCTGATTGCAAGCGTTGACATGCTAGTAGATCAAAATAATCAAATAATTTCTCTCAGTACTTCTGGTTGTATTCACACCAGGGTCCAAAAGAGTATTTTTTCATCATTTTTATTCATTTAATTTGTTTATCAAGTAGCATTAAAGCATAGCCCAGAGCGTAACGTCTATTCTGATCCATGCTTTTTTTGTATAAGATTTACGTGTAATCAAAATTTTGATAAAAGATATCTACTGAATTTTGTGCATGAAGAGACACAAATAAATACATAGTCACATGACACAGAAATCTACTTTTGTCGATTAATTGTTTGAGTATATACCTTCTCTCACTATCGCAACTTTTTTTTCAACTGTATGTACTGGATTTTCTTCGAAGTTGGCAGACATGGTGTGACGGGTCACTTGGCGTTTTCGCTTCAAGGCCTGACATATTGTTATGTCCACAATGTCAATGGCGGCTGGGGCTGAAGACAGGGTTTCTCGTTTGATCGAGTATACATACACACTAAAGATGGGCAAACAGCTTCTTTTCAGTAATACGTTATTTAGTTATTGCTTCTTTTTTCCAACCGCTTTTTATAACCGTTATAAATAGCGTATAGTTCCGACGTAATATCTGTGGAGACGCCACAAAAATCTCTGCTCAGAAACGCTCTTCTTTCGTTGAAAATAGCCGGAAATGTCAAATAACCTGATGTGATGAAAATAGCAGCCACGCCCCCAAGAAATAGCGAAATAGCCCTGACGTCACGAAAAGCCGCTTATGAGCGTTATTTAGCGTTTAAGGCTTTCAAATAAGCGGCTTCCTAATTACCTTTTTCCATACTAACAGTCAGAGACATTATATACGCCTTCGACTTGTGTTTATGTGTTTCTTTTATTAAGTGGCAGTGTGGCAGTAACACGACCAGCTTTGGCGGTTTGTGTATAACGTGATCAAACAGGAGGAAATGCAGTATAACGTGATTTAGGGACGTACAATACATAAAAATAATCCGAAGTGGGCAGTGTTGATTACGTGTTAATATATTTTTCTGTATGAAACTAATGAACTTGTGGTAGGAGTTTTACGAATATGTGCAAGAAATACAGCGTTACGCGTTGCCTACTTGTAAAGAACAGGAAATTAACTTTGCTGAAAGTAAACAATTTTTTCAGTCTGGCCACTAATTCGCAGTAAGTTTTGTGTGGCTGTAGTGATTTGTATAGTATATTTTACATATGGTGTAAATGTGTCAGCAATAACAGACGAGCTGCAATTTTAATATTGTTACAGACGTACATACAAGTAGTCTGAATTTTAAATATGGTTTGCTGTTTGAAACTTATTGACTTGTGGGAATAGTGAAACAAATATGGTAATGTTATCCATTCGCTAAGAATCTGTAAATGAACCAATCAAAAAACAAACAGTGTGGGAAGAAGTTTTGTAAACATTTATTTCGACCTGGAAGAAACTGTAATGATGTTTGACGCATATTTTCCACATAGAGTGAATATGCTTTCCATCCACCATAAAGCTTAACCTGGACTTGAATAACTGATTCCAGAATGTTTATTTAACCAATTTTCTAATTTATCTCACCCTATCCTCATGAATCAGTTGCAGTTTCACTTTCAGAATAATGAATTTGTTATATATGTTTGTGGGCAGTTTTTCTCTTAATTTGAAGCATGGAAATTAGATGTGACATGCGTTTCCAACATAGTGCCATAAGAATATTATACTTTAACAGCACTGCTGTTTGTGCTTATTATGGAGCATACAAATGTGGCACCTGCATCTATGTTTTTATGTTTTAATTTATGTACCACCTGAGCTAATTTTCTTAGGAGTATAAACTTTTTTTTTTTTTTTTTTTTTTTTTTTTTTTTTTGTAGCCAAACTCTAAATTCAATAATATTTGTGCACTTTCACTTTTTCATGTTATACCACATCTTTATAATTACTTTCACAAACGGCCTTTATTATTTCAGCATAGTATATCATAAACTTCAGTGGAACCTCTTACTTACTATTAGTTATATAGTTTGTGTAGCCTTCGCTGAAATAAATAAATATCAACTTTCTACCTCCCTCTACAAGTTCAGAATGAAATTTATAAACTTTGCACCATTTGCCAAGAATTCAAAAATTGTGTACAAGTAGATAGTACTTCAGTCATTCATTCAGTATACCCTACGTTGCACCACAAATCTGGCACACATTTTTAAATTTAATTAGGTTTTCATTTTTGATTGTGGAAAGTTATCTTTAAGACCTTGTAACAGAACAGGCATAATGCCTTTATAGTAATTTTATTTAAGGTAATAGAATTTACATCTATGGATACGTTGGTTATGTAAGCTCTCTGAAGTACAGATATAGTAGGATTATCGCTGATGATGCATGGCGTGTGGATTGTAGTTAAAATGTTGATCCGCTTTAGACGTGATTTCTTAAGTGTTAATCTTTATTAAATGTATTGTAATTATAAACAATTTTCCAACCTTATCAAATAAATAAACCTGCAATCTTCGGATCTACCAAATGTCTGGTAGTTAATTTCTTCGTCGAGATTCAAGAATACATGATACAAGAAGATAAATAATTTTAAAATAGCTACATGGCAATACCGCGACAGGACAGTGTGTTTTGGAGTGGGATTAATTAAAAGCATAATTAACCACGGACAAACACTGAAACAAAAGGTAGGAAAAGTGAATTACATAAAGTAACAATAATTAACAAGCGAGCAGCAATTACCACCGGAACGCGACAACCGAATTGAGCCGACGATTCCCGAGGAGAGCCGATCCGCTCAGTATTATCGAGACCGGCGCATAGGTAACACCAGCAGCTGGAGCGATACGACCGACGCAGAGAACCAACTTCATTTACGGGAGACTGTAAGGGGCGGCATTGCAGAGCGGGGCGCAGTCCTAGAAGCTAGCAGTTCTTCTCTTCAAAAGGAAAGTGCCAATTTTTTTATCTTTGTAAGAAACACAAGCTGACATGAGAGAATTTTCATATGATCATTTGCATTGAAAAAAAAAAAAAAAATTATTTTCTTCCCGAGTAAAAGTCAGTTTGAGTTAATATTGAAAAAAAAAAATTAGTTTCAATTTTCCTGGGGAATTTTATTAATTAATATTTGTTACCTTGTTTGCATTTCATTGCATGCAATAGCGTACACCTTGTTTAACAATAACTGTGATTGGTGTTGGAGCAGAATTTATGTTTCCATCTTAATTTTTTTGTTTGCTTGCTGGTTCGGTGGATATTTTTTTTCTTTGCAATCGAAATGTTGAGCGATTGCATTGAAAGTTTTGACAACATGGCTACAGAAATGAGTGAAATGGTGGAGGGGATGGCAGCAATAGGAAATGAGTCCTTGAACGACTCAGGTCCTGAGTTCACAGATGGGTCAGTTCGTGCTATCTTGGTACAGTTGCAATCTTTTCAAAATAGTATGCAGTCAATGAATTACAACTTGAGGGCTGATTTGAAATCAGTAGAAAGTAATTTGAAATCAATAGAAAGTAATTTGAAATCAGTAGAAAGTAATTTGAAATCAAATTTGAAATCAGTAGAAAGTAATTTGAAGGCTGAGCTTGGGGGTCGATTGCAATCACTTGAGAGTACAGTGGGGGATTTAAATACGTTGGTAGAAGACAATGTTCGACAATTAGGGAATGTCCAATTAGAGTTAAGGCAACATAAGGTTGATTGTAAGGAACAAGCTGAACGACTAGCGGAACGGCTAACTAGGTTAGAGCATAGTGTGAGTAGGGAGACAATACTGTTACGACAGAATAACGAAGTACTCAGCAAACAGTTAGTTGTCGGGGAAGAAGTCAATGTAAGTCACGGGAGGCGACTGGAGGCGGTAGAGGATCACTGTATCCTTTTGGGGAAACACATCAAAGAAGATAAAGAAAAGGTAAACAGTGTGGTCGCAAATGTCGAGTTGATTTCACAAGATGTGGGTAGTACCAATTATCCACAGCAGCGTTGATAGAAGATGTTACTAGAGTGAAAGTTCCGGCAGTAGAAAGGGAGGATGTATCCAATGTCAGGGGCCATCATTCGACTTCAACAGCAGCGTGGGTCGAAGAGAAAATTGAATGGGAACAATTTGATGGTGATGGGCATATGCACCCCATTGAATTCATTCGGGACTTTGAGGACTTTGCACCTTTCTCCGTTGCTTCTGAAAAACAGCGGATCGAGATGGTTCGTTGGTACTTGGCCGGAGGAGCGAGGCGATGGGCCGACTGGTTTGCTGGCAATTGTAACACATTTAATGAATTCAAGAGGGAGTTTCTACAACATTATTGGTCGGTGGATAGGCAGATAGCCGTACATAGAGAATTGTTAAGGGAAGAAACTTATGTGGCCGCTAAGGGGACGCAGAAAGACTTTTTCATGATGTGTGCGGTCTCATGCAAATACCTCGATTGGAGTGAAGTGCCAGAGCATAAAAAGATAAGAGTGATATCATGGGGAGACGCAAGAACTGTGCGACATAGGAAGGAATGCTGGGCAGCCTTGGTGGGAATGACTAGTGTGTGTGAGAACCACACCGGGAATTCGAGGGGAACGCCAGTAGGTGTGAAAGAAGAGGATGTTGTAGAAGAGTACCCGAATGATGGAATAAGAGGAGTTTTCAAGGTGGTTTCTCGAAAATCTTATAAAAGTGTAAAATTGAATGGGTGTGTGGGGTCAAGCACTGGTTTAAAGTGCATTTGTACACAGTCAAATCCTCCACGTTTCTCACTTTTCCGAGCTCATTAGAGTCCAAAAGGTGGTATTTTGTTTTTTTTTAACTTACAAACAGAAGTTAAGATTCGACATAGGCAAAAGTAATAGGACCAATTGGAAGAAAATAATAACAATAATTCATGTCTTGTTGTGTTTCGTAAGTGAAGTGTTAACCGTTGTAGCCCTGTGGCAAGGTGTGCATTTGGGTTTTGGGGGACAATGAAAAGAAAAAAAAAATACTTTGAAGATCAATATCAAACTTTGTTCAAAGAGTGGTATTTGATTGTCTTCTTCTTTGTTTTTTTTGTTTGTTTGTTTTAATGTTCCCTTGTATTTCTTTCTCCATTTGTATGTGACTTCAAGGTTTATGCAATAATGTTAAAAAAAATTGCTGTTATTAACATAAGAATAGTCGAGCGGCTGCCAGACAAAACTTTTGTATTTCATGAGTTATTTAATATTGTCTGATATATATAATCATGTCAATCATAGTTTAAGGGTTACCTGGCGACGGAAGTCGGGGCTTTGTCAATGCCAACTTCCGCCTGGTTCCATCGGTGGGAGTGTAACAGAACAGGCATAATGCCTTTATAGTAATTTTATTTAAGGTAATAGAATTTACATCTATGGATACGTTGGTTATGTAAGCTCTCTGAAGTACAGATATAGTAGGAGATAATAAGAAAGGGGGAAGAAAAATTTATTCCAAAGCAAAAAATAAAGAGAAGTAGAGATCCTATGTACTATAATAGGGAAGTGAGGAGGTTAAAGAGGTTGGTAAGAAAAGAACATAACAGAGTTAAGAGACAGCAGGGTAGTAGGGAATATTTAAAACAACTAAACAAGGACTTAATAACAGCAAAGAAAATGGCCAAAGATGGGTTTATGAAGAGTATTGTCAGTGCAGGGGGACCATTGACTGATGCATCTAGAAATTTCTATGGCTATATCAGGAAACTGAGGGGAAGGGAGGATGTAGAGACACTTATAGATAAGGATGGAGAAGAAGTTACTGACGATTTGAAAAAGGCAGAGATTTTAAGTAACTGGTTCAGAGAAAGCATTAGGGAAAATGAATCAGAAACAGGAGGGTCTAATTCGGAGAACGAGCTTAACAACACAATTAGAAATGACGATAGTAAAAAATTTGATATCCATCCTGAGGAAATCATGAAGGAAATAAGAAAGCTGAAAAAACATAAAGGGGCTGGTGAAGATAATATTACTACAGATATCTTAAAGATAGCCGGATGTGACATTGTACCTTATCTTGAAATATTATTTAAATTGAGTCTAGACACTTGCTGCTTACCACAGGACTGGAAAAGTGCAATAGTAGTACCGGTACATAAGGGAGGGGTGAGAAATAGAGTTGAGAATTACAGGCCAATCAGTTTGACATCAGTGGTAGGTAAATTAATGGAAAGATTGATATGCAACCACATCAGAAATATATGTGAGGAACGTAATTGGTTTTCAAGCAGGCAACATGGTTTCAGGCAAGGATATTCATGCGAATCTCAGTTGGTGGGATATATGCAAGATATTTCAGATGAAATGGACAAGGGAGGCCAAATTGATAGTGTAGCACTAGATCTGTCTAAGGCGTTTGACAGAGTAAGCCATAAAATGGTAGTAAATAAGGTAAAAACCATTGGAGTGGATAAGAAAGTCATTTGCTGGGTAGAAGAATTTTTAAAAGGTAGAAAACAGAAAGTTAGGGTAGGAAATGTAGTATCAAAAGAAGTGGAAGTAAAAATGGGTGTGCCACAGGGTAGCGTATTGGGACCATTGCTATTCATTATTCTAATGAATAATTGTGTTGCCTGTTTACTATCTGAAATTAGATTGTTTGCAGATGACATAATGCTGTATAAAAGAATCAAAACGATAGAGGATTGTAAACAGTTGCAGGGTGATCTGGACAGGATATCTAATTGGGTTAGTAAACATGGAATGAAGATAAATGCAAAGAAGAGTCAGCTTATTAGATACACAAATAAAAAACAAAAGGTTAATTATGAATATAAGGTGGGGAAAGAATTGCTTGCTGAAGACTTGAAATGCAAATATCTTGGAATTACTTTTGATAACAAACTTAACTGGGCAGGACACATAGGACAGGTGGTAGGAAAAGGTTTCAGAGTTCTGCACTTGTTGGAGAGAGTTATGAGGGGATGTACAAGAGAAGTCAAGGAATTGGGTTACAAAACTTTGGTCAGACCATTGCTCGAATATGGTAGTGTAGTATGGGACCCTCATTTTACGTATCAAATACAGGAGTTGGAGAGGGTGCAAAGAAGGGCTGCTAGATTTGTTTCTGGAAATTATCGCAGAATGCAATCAGTGACGGATATGATAAAGGAGCTGGAATGGGATTCATTGCAAGACAGGAGGAGGATGAGGAGGGTCATGGGAGTGTACAGGGCATATACTGGTGATGAGGCATGGAAAGATATTGCAGTAGGTATGAAAAGTAGTGCATGGAAGGGAAAAGATGACCATGACCACAAGCTGGCACTCGATTTCAGGCACAAGGGTGTAGGAAGATTCTCTTTTTTAGGTAAGGGTGTCAGGGATTGGAATGAGTTACCAAGAGAAACCATGAATAATTTACCGAAAACTTTGAAGGAATTTAAAGAAAAAATTTGTAGAGGGCAAATGTAGGTGGGTGCAGGATAGGGGGAAGATAGCTGTGTAGGGAAATTGCCACCGGAGCCTGTGCTCCATTGCAATTAAATTAAATTAAATTAAATTAAATTAGTAGGATTATCGCTGATGATGCATGGCGTGTGGATTGTAGTTAAAATGTTGATCCGCTTTAGACGTGATTTCTTAAGTGTTAATCTTTATTAAATGTATTGTAATTATAAACAATTTTCCAACCTTATCAAATAAATAAACCTGCAATCTTCGGATCTACCAAATGTCTGGTAGTTAATTTCTTCGTCGAGATTCAAGAATACATGATACAAGAAGATAAATAATTTTAAAATAGCTACAACCTCTACTATCCAGAAGAAAAATTTATCTGTCCAAAGGAAAATTTTAGATCGTGTATGCTACACAGAGATACTAGCAAGAGAAAATTGATAAAAAGTAACTAATGATCCCAAGACTGATGCTTTGTGCAATCTTTCTACAGTCTAACATTATATACTTTTTTTAAAGGAGATGTTCACTAGGGAAAAAATATTTCCAAACATTTCTGTTATAGCCACTTCTATCAACAACTTACAAACACAAGTTAACAGTGTTATTTGTTTGTGGTGAAAACATGATTAGCAATAATGTCAGCACTTTCAACCAAACATGAAAACTGATTCTATTGTCTATTCATACCTAGTTTGGATGTAAACTATTGTAAGTAAATTTAAAAACTCTTTTGGCACTTCTAGAAGTTTTATTTGTCAAATATTAAAGCATTACAACCTGAGAAACAGTAACTGATACCTTGAATTATTTTAACTTATTTAACAATCAGGGGAAATCTTGGCTTGGTATGTAGGAGTTAGGAACAGGATTAATTTTAACAAGACAAGTTGATTATACAGAGGCGTTTTTAGTTAGTTAATTAGCTAGTGGTTTAGTTTTTAGTCCTAAAATGAAAGTTGGACGTGAAGACCTTCGTGTATCGAGACACTGGAGCCATTCAGGTTACAGCCCAAACAGGGCAGTGAACCAGCATCTGTACAGCTCATGCAACCAGTCAAAAGGTGGAAATTTATCAGACTTACTGGCTTACGTTTGTAGAATCCGCAGCAGATTTGACGTAGAAAGTTGTGGAACAGAAAACAGCTGATACGAAAATGTGTTGATGCCTCCTGAAGACGTCTCGCTCACAAGTGTACTATGAGAAGGTTTCCTCTTTGCTATTCCCAGCGGACTCCTAGTTGTACTATTAAACAAATAAAGTAATGGAAGAAATTATACCATATTCTCCGATCCCATACAACATTTTACTTCTCTAGATGAAAATTTCATGTAGTTATGTATATTGTAAGGTCCTTACTAAAAATTAGGACCACCATGTGAATATATTTACGTAAATACAGAATAATAAATTATAATAATATGTCTGAAAAAATTAGTTAAAAACTTTAAAGATATCACCAGAGGGGTGAAGGTGAATGTTTGATGGACGGATAATTAAGAAAATATGAACGATGTTATATGTAAGAAATTTTTTGATATAAGATATTAATATGGATTTATAATGTTATAAATATGAGGTTTCAAGAAACAGGAGCCTAAAAGGAGAAATGTTTTTATATGTTCTCTGTGAACACTGGAAGTCAATTGAAGGCTACGCATTGTGGAATATAATTAAGGTAAGTACTATTATTGACATTTGGTTGAGAATGGAGGCATAGATGGACACCTTCGAAACGTCCCGCAAATGTGACATCTTAACACGGCTGGAAGCCCGAGAAAAATATATTAATAAGTACTATTATTGTTAATGATGATAGAATACTAAGACTATGAAATAAATGGTAATATTAATGTGTTAAAGAAACTCTCGATGAGTTATTTAAGAGAAGTATACCTGATATTTAATAAACAGTATTGAGATTGCGGTCTCAGGTGTCAAAGCTTTGGTCATGCACCAGATACTGCAGGC
Organism: Vandiemenella viatica; assembly: GCA_031002005.1. NCBI lineage: Eukaryota > Metazoa > Arthropoda > Insecta > Orthoptera > Morabidae > Vandiemenella > Vandiemenella viatica. The sequence goes on from JARYHS010009186.1 coordinate 271,490,526, forward strand.
CATTCAGAAGGTATTAAACTAACTTGTTAATACATGGCGGTGGAGAAACAGGTGAACACAAAATCAAAGAACATTATGTTAGCGGGTGCAAAGATAGGAGTCACGTTACGGTATCAAGACCCACGTTTAAAAATACTTACTCAATTGTAACATTCCTTATCGCTTAAAGGTGTATTAAAGTGATGTCGATGGTAGCTGATTGATGTTCGTATATACTTGGATCGCGAGAGGATAGTCTTTGCCGTACCGTGCCGCGAAATGTACGCGTGTGTAGTGGGAACTGTTTTCTACTAAATTATGCAGTGATAAAGTATAGTCTGGCGCAATGTGTGGACTCGTAAACGCGCAACTGTGAGCTAATGTCGGTCATCCGCGTCGTGTCGGTGAAACACAAAATGTGACTGATGTGAATGTGAAATTATCACCACGTGTGAGGAACTGCATTGTTGTGAGTGTGTAGAGCTGTTACGAACTGACTAAATTGCAGAACTGATGGAAATGTGGCTAATTTGATGGTATAATTCTAACTTGGATAAAGAATCTGCAGTCTTCGGATATCTCTAAGTATTTGATATGTACTAGAAATTAGTATAAATATCAGTCGGTGGTTGGTCAATGTTATGAGTTTTCCATCATAACTGGAGTGAACAAAAAGTTATTTAACCTCTAGACTGAGGCGACCGTGTTCTTTATTACTTACAGATAGAAGTTCTGATTGATCAGAGGCAGTAATGATAAGACTATATAACTTTAAATGTGTGGTTATTAAATTCCAACATGGATCCTTTTACTGATCCGCTGTGTGCCAGAGTATTATAATTTAATTCAAATTTACATAATATTCTAATATGTATACCGAGATCAGTAATGTTTAATTTAGGAATATTCTAACACAGCTCATGTCTGTGACTTGACTGAATATTCTACCTAATTTTAAATAGTATTCAGAATAGTGTATTGATATAATATTCTGACAACACGAGTCAGTTGGCAAATTTCATTGGTGGTGATATTGGACGTACGGACAAATCATTCAGTTTTTATTGAACTTTTTCAATCGTTAAAAAATATATATATTTCTTGTTCAAATAAGAACGGAATCCCCTGTGGATTAATGAAAGGTTTTAAGTTTTTATGTAATATTTTCTCCAATTCATTCGATATACGGTTTATTATTGCCTTTTACTATTATCAGATTTGTTTTCCTCTGGTGACTGAAACGAAGAATCTCTCTATTTCCGCAACAAAAATCTGATATATTAATCGCTTGCATCAATTTTAGACGAGATAAGTAAGCAATGGTATCGAGTCGTCACATTAATTGTTAGTTTTACTAAAATTAAGCATCAATAGAATTTGTACAAAATTACTTACAGTTGATAAAGGGAATAAGGAACAAATGTCTAATATGATAGTCAAACTGCGATACTACTCGGAATTCATTACTGCTTAAGGAAATTCTGATGAAGCAGATAACTCTTAAAGGCACTTGGTGAATGTCTTTAATAATAAAATCTAGATACAATGCAGCCATTATTAGCGATGA
>JARYHS010009186.1:271493071-271559826 GCA_031002005.1 Vandiemenella viatica
AGGAGCGCAATACGCGGCGCGGCGTATCGAAAACACTGTCACCTGGCGGCCGAACAATCCTTCGGGATCTCCCGGCCAACAATGCTAAATGATTATTGAATTGACCATCAGTAATCAAAGGGTAGTACAGATATATACTACGTCATACAGAAATACATATATATCAGTTGTATATACGGGAGCTTCAGGACACTTTGAGCGGCAAAGTAGGTAAAAACCCAACTTTTAGGAAAAGTGTGAAATTTGGCTGATTTTCGAAGAACTGTAGCTCGCTTAGTTTTGAATTTAGAAAAAAGTTTGTTCTACGAAAGTTGTAGGAAATTTTGTCCTCTTTCAAATTGGAAATAGAGTGTTTCTTGCTAGGACTCATCAGGAACGAGTTATAGACGAAAAACTGAAAAAAGTACCAAAATTTTGATGTTTTTGGCCACAGAAAATTGTGCTGAGGGTGATGGAGGTCGCAAAGTTGGTTTGTGCATACTCTCACCAATATATACAAGATAAGAAAAAAAATTCTACGTGATGTGATGCAAGTAAGAACTACCCTGTTACTGGACTGGAATTGCTACTGTCACCCAGACACAAGTGCACTCAAACACCCGTCCGTAAAATTTTAAAGGAAACCTCTGGAACGTTCGTATTTTCTGTATCACAGTTACCGCTGTTATCTCTGCACTAGGTAAAAGTCACCGCTATAAACGAAATATCAAATTACAGCTAATGTGTCCTAGGAATTAATTTCGGGTTATGATGTCTGGGTCACCTCTGCTTTAAAAGCTGCCTGGTTTCTGCCACGACGACAGGGAACTCATCCGCGTGAACACGATAACAAGTGAGGGAGCTGGATGGGTCGGGGTGAGTGTGATTCAGGCGCCGCACCCTGGACCTTGCAATCAGCTGGGACGGGCCCTAATCTTCACCTCATAAATTACACGTTTCACACACAAACAAACACGGTTGGCATATAGATCATACAAATTTTCTTTCCTCCAGTAGATTAGACTGTTGCATAGAGCTGCTGAGTGAGACGAAAAACTAGACCACAACTAGAACCGAGAGTAAACTGATCACTACAACGGGCGGTCTGTGAAATATGGTTAAAATAGATGTGTTAGTTATATAATTACGTAATCTTTCTCGGCGTTGAGAATACAAATAATGTTCTCGGGTGACTAGCCGAGTTATAGAGGTGTTATCGTAATCACACGATATTTCGGCGCACTGAATCTGGTCTAGCTCAGCAACTTCGCACGTTCCTGACCTCACTTCACCGGAAGATGGCGTCGATGATTCAGTGCGCCGAAATATCGTGTGATTACGATAACACCTCTATAACTCGGCTAGTCACCCGAGAACATTATTTGTAGATGTGTTAGTTGTTTTTTCAGTGAAGAATATTGTAAGTCGCTCGTAGCGGGAACTTCGAAGAACAAAACCAGACTCGAGGTTCCTGCAGTGTGAAAACGTGAAATCCGCGTACCATACGGCTTAAACACCCTGTCACCATGTGAGTTTTTTTTTTAATTTATTGCCATTTAACTTTTCTGTCATACACCCATCTACTATATAATTTCCTGAGTTCACTCTCTCACTTACTCATCCACTCACCTCGAAAGCTGTTGGCTGGAGAACAGTGATGTCGCTCGTCAGTCTTCACTCGCAAATTGACAGCGACCAGAGATATCACTAGAAGAAATTCGTGCTTATGTCCACAATTAAATAGCTGAGCAACTGTTACAAAATTAATTGCCATAGTACATTCATTAAGTTTGATTTCCGTAACACTTCGTAGCTAAAAAAAACTCGATTAACTTTACGGTTGAAAAAACGTGGAACTGCTTTTCAGTAACATGTTGCTAATGAAAGCAAAATCAAATTTTTTTTTAAAAAACTTAAATTACTGACGGTATGTGCTGTAACCACGAATGTCTATCGTTTATTCCGCCCTAGGCTAAATTTCAATTTAGCTAAAACTATCGCTAATATTGCTGCTTGATCAAAGATTATTCATTACAGTTTATTTGCTTTTTAAGTATTTTACTGACCACTTTCATTAATCGTCTTTGTTTATTGTCGCTGTACTTGAGTTATTAGGTTGTTTAATTAAAGTGGACATCAGGCTAAAAATGTTGCCGAATCTAGTATTCTGGCAATTTATTTCTTCGGAGTTGCTCAATGATTTAATAATCTGGAATCTGTATTAAATTCTCTGGCCGTGTTTAATACGTCTATTAATGAGTTCAAGAAATTTTATTCTACCCAACCATGTATCATGTATGTGCTTTCTGTTTTTAGGTTTTTGGCTTTTTTTTTTTTTTTTTTTTTTTTTTTTTTTTTTTTTTTTTTTTTTTTAAATACCGTTGTCCGAATTGTCGGAAGAATCACTTTTCAGTTTGTTTATTTTTCCGTGTACATTAAACCAACAATATGCAACAAGCTTCGTATCGATCCATAGATACTAATTGCGGTCATAAATATTTCCTCAGCGATTCTAACTTTCAGCTGACTTGCAACTCCTTCAAAACTAAACTTTAAAACACTAAAACTCGTTTCTGCCGTTCGCTTTATATAGGCCCTACAGAAATTTCCAGAATAATACAGAGAAAACCACTCGATGTTTCTCGAACGGCGACAATACAGTTAACAATCAAAATCACAGTAAAACAATCAGAATCAATACAAAATGATTCACAATCATCCCGAAACACACGGAAAGGAAAAATAAAGATGTTTACATAAATCAGTCCAAACCGTCGCAAATCGTCCTACAAACATCGCGGCTCACATCAGCACTTACAATTACAAACTTCTAATCATTGTCCCTTACATAATACTGTACTGCCCTTGATCGTATCGCATAGCATTTACGTAGTTTCTTTCTTTAAAGCAATGTTCATTTACATAAATTCACAATTAATTACAAGAACAATATACAAAACCATAATTAATTAATTCACGGCTTGCTATGGATAATTTTTTTAATACATTTTCATTAAAGGGCTGTGTCTTCGGGCGGCATGGCCAGCCATGCTTGCACGTAGCATTGTCTCCTGTTAGTTGCTGTTTGGCTATTCGGTTAGATAAAGTATTCCTTGATAAATAAATAATTCATCCAGTCTGTGTAACTTAAAGTTATTTGCAGCTTTCGTAGTATTTGTAATACTGAAACGCCTGGTGGTAATCATATTCGGTGAGAATATATTTTACACCTCCATCAATTTTTGTCAAGAATACCTTGCATATTAAAATTTAACAATTTCAGATAAATTGATTGTTTATGTTAGTAGCATTTCCATACATGAGCTGTTTTGGGAACGCGTCTTGCTTATTTGAAATGATATCTCTGCTTGAGTTAGTTTGCCCAGAGAGAATACATAGAAAATGTTGGTTGTTATGAACCCTTGCCTCTAAATAAATACTTACTTTAAACGCAGCCTCTGGCGGAAAACAATCCTAATTACTTAACATTGTTCACCACCCATAGAAAATTAAGGGAGCAATCGAAGGGATTTTCAGAATAGTTTTTTACATATTTATATTATATAATATTATTTCAAAGCCGCTTGTACTGTTGGAGATATTTATACTTTCCCACGTGTGTTGCTTTGAAGATGAAATACATTCATTACCAAAACGTATTTTTTCCGAAGAGACAAGAACAAATGCGAGCAAGATATGGTAATGTTTTGAAATGACTAAGAAAATAAAAATAGTTTTTACATTCGGTCGTTGTTGGGACAAGCCTACCTATTTCATTCGGTTATCCGTTGTACTGCTGTAAATCAGTAAATGTGTAAACAACACATTTACTCGAAATTAACTAAAAGGAAAACATGGAAGTTAACGTTTTTTTTCAAATTTATTTCTCACCAAGGGTATTTTTTTAAAATTTTATTTAATATATAATTGCGATGGAGCAATTTACCTAAACACCCATCTTTCCCCTTTCCTGTACTGCAACCGCAGCGTTTACAGACGTGTGACGTCACTCAAGCGTCCACCAATCGTAAAGCGATTTGTGTCACGTGGCCAGAGGTGAGAAAAGTCTATTTCGTGCCTTCTAGGAGGCTCCAGTCAACCAGACGCACGTGCACTTATAGAAGCGCACTTTCATAAAATTTTAAAGGAAGGCTCTGGAATGTTCCTATTTTCAGTATCACACCTACCGCTGTTATCTCCGCACTAATTAGAAGTCACCGCTATAAACGAAATATCCAATTACAGCTAATGTGTCCTAGGAATTAGTTTCGGGTTATGATTTCTGGGTCACCTCTGCTTTAAAAGCTGCCTGCGTGCTGCCACGACAAGGAGTCAGTAACGACTGAGGCAGCTGCGAGCATTGAGGTGAGTGCGCACAGCAGAGCAGCACAGGGCACGAGCCTGGGACCCCACGTATCGGCTGCTCTGACTGCGGTGTTTATACGGCTTCACGCAGCCACCTAGTCGAATCCTGGGGCGGTCCTTAATGTCCTGCTCATAAACTACACATGTCACAAGAAACACAGCTGTCGTAGGAACACACGAAATTGCTTTCAACCAATAGATTGGGAACGCCGCCAGAAACTGTAGCATAGAGCTGCTGAATGAGATGAAAAAAACTAGACCACAACTGGGACTTAGATAATAGGAGAGCAAACTGACCAGTGCAGCGGACAGTCTGTGAATTAGCGCTGAGATAGGTATTTTAGTAGTTTATTCAGTGAAGAGTATTGTAAGTCGCTCATAGCCGGCACATCGAGGAGCGTGAGAGAGCAAAACCGCCGACTAGGGTTCCTACAGTGCCATCACGTGACCACCGCATGCCAGGCTGCATAAATACCCTGCCGCCATACTGAATCTATCTACACTGCTACCAACCGTGTAGAACGTAAGGGCTCTGCTTTCGGGTTGCGGGGTGAGGCATGCTTGCACGTTGCATTGTCTCCTGTTAGTTACTGTTTTGGTACTCGGTTAGATAAAGTATTATTTGAGACATAAATAACTCGTTCAGTCTGTGTAACTTAAGATCGTTTGCCAGTCTCGTAGTTTTTTTAATATTGTAACGTCTCCTGGGAATCATATGCGGTAATACCGGGTTGAAATGTAATTATGATCATTCGTTAGTTATTCAGTATGTCGATCCAATAAAGTTATTCCTCAGTCATTAGGCTTCACATATAAAGGAGTTCTATAGTCATTTAGCAGTATCAGGTTGGTAACATTGACCCGGCATAGCGAGCGAGTGTGTGTATGTTATTTCCTTCCATTGTAAAATTACTTCAGTAACTGCAGGTTAAATGTGTGGTTAGGCTTTTGTTATTCAAAAAATTTGTTCTAGTTACCCATGGTGTTCATAAACACATTTCAAGTCGCTGATTTAGATTTGGGGGAGTACGCTGGTGGTATGTCGATAAGGTAAGGTTAGAGAGACGTTAAGCAGATAAATAATAATAATAATAAAAGATAAGATCAGTTAATATCACCTTTAAGAGTAGTCATAGGAATCTCGGTTTTAAAATGATGAAATAACGAGTCCATAGAAGGTTTACTTTTAACTTTGTTTGTTTTCGTTTAAGATATCAAACTCCAAAGATAGTAGGTGTAAACGTAAACACATGCTCCAGTGATTATAACCATCAAACTCACAAGACTCTAAACAACTCCCTGAATGCAGAACACTGAATACTCGTCTGTGCCCATCCCTTATATAAGCTTTACAGAAAATTCCAGAATACTTCAAAGACTTCAGACAGACGTTTCTGAATTCTAACAATACTGAAAACAATTAAAATCATACTATGACAATCAAAATTAATACAAAATCAATCACAATCATTTTGAAATGAACAGAAATTAAAATTATCCTCATAAATCAGTGTAAACATTGCGAATTGTCCTATAAACATCGCAGCTCAGTTCAAAACTTCGTACTACAGACTTTTAATCAATTTTTCTTGCATAGTACTGCCCTTGAACATGTTACATTGTTTATTGGCATAAGCAGTGGCGGGTCCAGGGGGGGGGGTTAGGGCGCTGAACCCCCCCCCCCTAAAAGCACCCAGGTCATCCCCAACGACATGGATTCCAAACTAAAATCGTGGATCCACCACTGGCCATAAGACAATGTTCATTTTCACAAATTCACAATTAATTGCATGAAAAATATACAAAGCCATATTTACTGAACTCCCAGCTTGCTACAAATAATTCTTAACATACAGTTTCGTTAGAGCGTGAGTCTGGGGGCGGTTACAGTAGGTCGGGATCGTTACTAATAAAATGGACCGCCCTGGTGTCAAATATATTATCCTGACAAATAACATTAATAGTTTATGTGTAATAAGTCGGGAACTAGCTTATAATCTAATAACGCTCCTTGAACTCTTATGAAATATATGATACCATCCACACACAGGACTGTGAGCAGCTCAGTGAATCACAGCTGGTGTCAGCCGGTACACCAGACTGGTCTAAGAGACGCCATGTGGCGGAGCAGATGATAAGTCTGAGCTAGTCGTGTCCGGATATGTATTACAAACTCGACTCGAGGTACAGAGGTTACAAGGAGGAATTAATAAATATTTGTAATGGCGAAAGATTTGTGTCTCTTCTCTTCTTAACGCACATTTTGTTATGCATTTGATTCATCTCCGACCTCTTCGGAAGTAGTCAACCATCACTAGGTACACTAGACCAATATTCCCTTACATTTTCCCTAAACCGAATACCTGGCAGTTCTATCATTACCGTGGCGCCAAAATCTGATGATGAATTCTTGTAGAACTCGACGAAACAAATCGAAAATAAAGAATAAAATTCTTTGATATCTGGCTTGGTTTTCGAAATATAGCATGTGAAAAATCAGTCATAGGTATAGTTTCTACTGCTTTCTGTGTTTTTTCTTCTGGTCCAGGCCGTATTTCAAACTAGCAACAATCACTGGGAAGAAAATAAACCACCTATAATGCATTTCCACCATGTGGATATGGTGGTGTTGGTGATTTTTTTTTGGTCCAGGCTGGATCTCACCTTAACCTTCTCGTTTTTGAGATACAATATCTCGAGAACTAAGCGAGATATCAAAAACATTTATTCTTTATTCTCCATTTGTATCGCAAAGTTACATTCGAATTTATCCTCAAATTTTGGCTATAGCGAAATTTTTCTTCTGGTCCAGGCTGTATTTCAACGTAACTACGTCAGTTTTGAGATACGATATCTCGAGAACTAAGCGAGATATCAAAAAAAAAAATAAAAAAAAAAAAATATTCTTTACTTTCAATTGTTCTCGTCGAGTTCTATAAGAATCAATCATCAGATTGTGGCGCCACGCTAATGATAGAATCCCCCAATACTTTAAACTTTTAACATTTTAGTTCTGCCGGAGCTCAGCTTAGTTTTACTTCGCGCTTTACGCAGTGTGGTCGACGAGGTCATAACGGGTGGGTGGTGGGAGGGGGGGGGGGAAGATGCACAGCGGGTGAGGAGTAGGAAAGAAGTCTGTCATGTCCTTTTGAAGGAACCGTCCCGGCATTTGTCGAACTGATAGTTATCTGCATTTCCGCAGGGGGACTCTTAACAAGCGTCCTTCTAACACAGTCCCCGGTCCAAACGTCGCTTCTTTCTAAAAGTGCATCACGATCACAGTGGAGTGTCGCATCGTGGGTCCATTCTCGTCTACAGCCTGTCACATTACAATATCAAGAGCCAACCTAATTGGTTTTTTTATTATTATTACTAGCTGGTACCCACGACTTCGTTCGTGATTGTAAAGAATTCATGTTGACAGCTATAGACATCTAACCACCCTAGTGCACGATGGGAGACTGGATACTATTACCACACACAAGTACCAGTCTTCTGCCCTATGTAGTTCCGGCAGCAAGGTAAAATTTACGGATACACACAAGTCTTTGGATGAAACACGAAAATATTCATGATCGACCAAATTCAAAGACCATATCTCACACACTCCCACAGTTACCGAATTTCGGCCAACGTTATGATCGATGGGAGACTTTGTGTTACTACCACACACAAACGCCAGTGATCTGCGATTGATAGTCTTCACTTAAAAGTGATACACCGTGACACATGCGTCTTTGGCAGAAATATGAAATTGCCGCAGGTCGACCATTTTCATCCCCCATATTTCCACACCCCCATAGCTACAGACATCTAACAACCATAGTGCACGACAACAGACACGATTCTACTACCACACATAAACACCAATGCTCTATGCTATGTAGTCGTGGTAGAAAAGTGAAATCTGCGGAGACACATACCTTTCGTCGAAATACGAAAATATCCTTGGTCGGCCAATTACAACCACCATATCTAACACAGTACCACAGTTTCTGAAATTCGGCCGCTGTTGTGATCGAAAGGTGACTCTGTGCTACTACTACACACAAACGCCAGTTATCTGTGATCTGTAGTTTTCGCTGAAAAGTGATACACCATTACACTTTTGTCTTTGGCAGAAGTATGAAATTGCCACAGGTCGACCACTTTCAATCCCCATTTCTCCCACACCCCCATAGCTACCGACATCTAACAACCATAGTGCACTACATGAGATACGATTCTACTACCAAACACAAACACCAATGCTCTATGCTATGTAGTTGTGGCAGAAAAGTGACATATGCGGAGACAGTCGAAATACGAAAATATCCTTGGTCGGCCACTTACAACCACCATATCTACCACAGTACCACAGTTTCTGAAATTCGGCCGCTGTTGTGATCGAAAGGTGACTCTGTGCTACTACTACACACAAACGCCAGTTATCTGTGATCTGTAGTTTTCGCTGAAAAGTGATACACCATGACACTTTTGTCTTTGGCAGAAGTATGAAATTGCCCCAGGTCGACCACTTTCAACCCCCATATTTCCCACATCCCCATAGCTCCGACATCTAACAACCATAGTGCACGACAGGAAAGACGATTCTACTACCACACACAAACACCAAAAGTCTATGTGATGTAGTTGTGGCAGGAAAGAGAAGTATACGGAGATACGAATTTTTGGTCGAAATATGAAAACACCCTGCACTGACCAACTTTAATCATTATATCTCCCACATCCCCACAGCTATCGGCATTCGGCCAACGTTGTGCACGACAGGAAACTCCATGCTACTTCCACCCACAAACATCAGTGATCTGTGCTAGGTAGTGGTGGCTGAAAAGTGAAATATAGGAAAAAACACGTCTATTTTTATATATATATATAAGATTATTTAGTTTACTAACATTTCTTTTAGCTTAAAGATGTGTGAAAGCGATATCGATAGTAGGAATCGATGTACACGTCTACCTGGTAGGGTCGCGAGAGGAGTCTTTGCCGTACTGTGCCGCGAAATGTACGCGTGTGCAGCGGGAACTGTTTTCGACTAAGTTTTATAGTGACGAAGTATTATATGACGCTATGTGTGGACTCATAAATGCGCAACTGTAAGCTAGTGTGGGCATCCGCGTCGTGTCGGTGAGACAGAATCAGTGAGTGATGTGAATGTGAAATTATCACCACGTGTGAGGAACTGCATTGTCCTGACTGCGTAGAGCTGTTACGAACTGACTGCTTTGAAGACCTGAAGTAAAAGTGGTTAACTCGTGTTTGTATTTCTCACTTGGATAAAGAATCTGCAGTCTTCGGAAATCTCTAAGTACTTGTTAAGTACTAGAAATTACTATGAATATCAGTCGGTGGTTGGAATATATTCTGTGTTTTCCATAATTACTGGCCTGAATAAAAATTTATTTAACCACTAGACTGAGGTGAGTGTGTTCTTTCTGTTAAGAGATACAAGTTCCGACTGCCCAGAGGCAGTAGTGATAAGACAGTATAACTATGAATGTGTGGTTATTAAATTCCAACATGGCTTCTTCTACAGATCTGCTGCCTATCAGAGTATTATGCTTTAATTCAAATTTACATAATGTTCTCGCCATTGCTTTTTATCGTTCACAGTATTAATCGAATCTGAATTTTACAATTGGCAGCCTCTCCTCGTGGGATTGCAACTACGAGTACAAGACAACATCGATACTGAAAGCTGGTTAAAACCGGATATAAGTTCAGCAGAAATTTTTAACAACAGAATAAATGTTTTCTGTAAGGATATGTTGCATCCCAATGAAAGTGATGTATTTATAGCTGTTAGTAATCACTTGGCGTGGAACGAAATAGATATCGATACCGTCTGTGAAATCCTATAGATTAGACTCAACTTAGCTAGGAAACAACTTTTAATAGGGTCTTTCTATCGTCCATCAGATAAAGATGAAACTATTGCTGAGGCGTTAAGGAATAATACAAGTAATATAGATCGTTAATTTCTGAATCATGCAATAATACTGGGAGGTGACTTCAACTTTCCGTGTATTACTGGACTAATTACGTTCACGTTACTGGTGGCAGGGATAAAACATCCTGTGAGATTATTCTTGACCTTTTCTCAGATGTTCATCTTGAGCAGCTCGCCACTGAATCTATGCGGTGCCACAACGGTAACGAAAACATTTTAGATATTCACGTAACAAATAAGCCTGAATTATTCACGGACATTTCTACCACCACGAGTGATCATAAAGCTGTAATTGCTACAGTAAAATTAACAGCCGCGTGCAAAAAGTAAAAAGAAAGGGTCGTTTACAGGTGCGAAAAGGCCCCAAAGGAGTGTTTTAGAACGTATTTGAGGGATATTTACGCTACCTTCATAGAAGCATGAATCTCGGTTGAAGAGATGAGGCTTCGATTCATGCGTATACTCAGGGAAGATATGGACTTATATATACCAAATGGAAAATCAGGGGTGGGAACGATCCCCCGTGGTATACACGTGAAGTTAAAAGGTTACTTAAAAACTAAAGGAATATACATGCACGCTCAAGAAGGACAATGTATAAGAGTGATTTAGAAAAGTTAAGTGAGATAAGAGGACATGTTAAGAATGCGATGCGCGAGGCCTTTAATAACGTTCGTTGTAATTAATTTTCCAAAAGCCTCAACGAAAACCCAAAGAAATTTTGGTCGTATATAAAAAATGGATTTTGCTGTTTTCGCAGCCATCATATTAATATAATATAATTTGCTTACGGGATTATCACTGCGTTGAAATACTCCTCCTTATTCTTTTCTCGACGTTTCGACCAAAACTTAGGTCTTCTTCAGAGACCATCTACAGAATCTGCTACAGACTAGGATCTGCTGGAGACTGCCGTGGCTATTTGTTTACATATTTGTACTGTCGATTGTCTGATTATCCAGAGACGTTGTTTAGGATTTAATATCTCTTCAGGTGAGACCTCTACCTACTTTCAGTGGAACTATGAGTTTTACGAACAACACGAAGGAGTGACAATGGGCAGCCCTCTGTTGCCCGTCGTAGCGGATTCGTTTATGGAAAAATTTGAAAAGCAAGCTTTTGAGACTGCATCAACGAAACCATCACTTTGGCTAAGATATGTTGACGATACTTTTGTGATCTGGCCCCATGGTGAAGAAGATTTGAAACAGTTTTTCGATCACATCAATAGTATCCATCCAAAGATGAAGTTTACAATGGAGCGCGAAGAGAACGGTCAGTTGGCTTTCCTAGATGTTTTAGTGAAAAAGCACTTAGGAGGCAGGCTTGGACACACGGTATCCAGAAAACCAACCCCTACAGACATATACCTCCACGCTTTATCACACCATCACCCATCATAAAAACGAACCTTGATTCAAAGGCTGTTCTGCAGGACACAAAGAATCGCGGACGAGGAACATTTAATAAACGAACAAGAACATCTTAAACGGGCAATGAGACATAATGCCTATGGGTTTAATATGATAGTAAATTCAAAGTCAACTAAACAAAAGAAAAACTGTCTTGATGAAGACCAGAAACAAAAAGCCGTGCTGCCAAACGTGAAAGGTTTCTCCGAAAAAACTGGAAGAATTTTAACGAAATCTAATATTCTACCCATAGTTAGAAGTGGAAACGAAGTTAAAGAAAATCTGCGAATGGTCAAAGATCGAAGGTTTCCCCTAAAAAACAGTGGAATTTATGAAGTACCCTGTAATTGCTGGAAGGTATATATAGGCGAAACCGAACGGCCCGTAGCCGTGAGGATACGTGAACATAAGAGTCACAACCGTCTGAGGCATCCCACGAAATCAGCTATTGCCGAACACCAGATGCAAGAAGAACATGAAATACTGTGGCAAAATACAAGAGTGCTAGCTAACACCGAAGGTTATCTCCAAAGAAAAGTGAGAGAGGCTATTGAAATATTCAAACACTAAACAATCTCAACAAAGTTGGTGGTTACGGTCTTAGCCAGAGTTGGAAATGTGTGTTAGATAAATAATTAACCCTGGATCCACAGATATTAAATCGTAAACAACAATCGACAATACAAATAAGTAAACAAATAGCAACGCCAGTCTCCAGCAGATCCCAGTCTGTAGTAGATTCGGTAGATGGACCCTCAAGAATACCTAAGGCTTGGTCGAAAAATCTGGAAAAGAAGAAGGTGGAGTATTTCAACGCAATGATAATCCCGTCAGCATTTTATATTTATATTTATATTAATATGTAAAAAAACGTTAGTGGTAGTGACAACAATTAGCCAATTTTACTACAAGACAGTCGGGAAGTTGATGACAGGTTACCGTATTTAACACCTAATTAAAAAAATATTTCACTGACGAAACCAATGAAAAGATTCCCATTTTTCCACGGCGTGTAGAATTAGAGATGTATCTGGTACAAATTGATAGTGTAGGTATTATAAAGCAATTAAAGCTCCTGAAGTGTAGGAAAGCAACGGGTCCCGACAGTATATCAATAAGAATATATTCGTAACACGCGGAAGAAATAGAACCATTTCTGTCAGATATATTCTGCAAATCCTTAGAAGAAAGAATATTACCTTCTGACCGGAAAATAGCACAGGTGATTCCCATTTTCAAGAAAGAAGATCGGAGAATTATCGACCCATATCTTTTACATCTGTTTGCAGTAGAATTCTAGAGCATGTCATATGCTCTAATATTATGAAGTTTCTAGATGAAAAAGAGTTACTTATAGCAAACCAGCACGTTGGTCGGAAAAACATATCGTGAGAAACGCAACTGGCCCTATTTACACTCGACGTAACAAAAGTTATTTATGCAGGTTCAAAACTTGATGTGATTTTCTTGAATTTTCAGAAAGCTTTTAGCGAAGATTCGAGCATACGGTATATCGGATCAGATTTGCGAATGGATACGCGAGTTTCTAACTGGTCGGTCACTTTATGTCGTTGTTGATGTGGAAGCCTCTTCTAAGTTAGACGTTACTTCGGGCGTTCCTCAGGGAAGTGTAATAGGACCACTTCTTGTCCTAATTTTTATCAACGATCTCGGTGACATCGTTAATTGCAGGATGAGATTGTTTGCTGATGATGCACTTATCTATAGGGACGTAAGTTGCTCTAAAGATTGTTTAGAAATTCAGCGCGATCTGGATGTTATTTCGGAATGGTGCCACAGCTTACACTACAAAAATTGCAAGGCAATGAAAATAAGCAATAAAAAGACTCCGTTTGTTCAAGAGTACAAAGTTAACATTTCAGTTGTTGACACGGTGGATTCTCTGAAGTATATAGGAGTAATAGTACAAAGCAACATGAAATGGGACTTGCACATAACTTCTATCGAAGGCAAAGCTAATTATAGTTTACGATTCAGGGGTCATATTTTGTGAAGTTATAATGCTCTTACAAAGGAAATAGCGTACAAAACACTAGTGTGTCCGCATTTGGATTACTATTGTGTAGTTTGGGGTCAAGGCTGGTATGGTCTCAAGGATCTCAGCCTATGCCGGATGGGCTGAGATAATAAAACCTTGAGAAATGCCTCTGCGATCTATCTTAGCAGATCTGCCAGCAAACCCTACTCCCACGTCCACGAAGGCGAAAGCCGCGTGACCCCTGGGCAATGCACTTTTTGAGTGTAGCTAACGGGAGAGGATGGAAGGCGAGCCCCCAGCGCCTTAAAACTGGGGCATTCTGGCTAAGGGAAGGAACACCCTGAAATAAAACCCTGGCCCTCCAGGATGGGGGTTGTGCGAAGGGCTGGTAACCCTTCCACATAAAAAGATATTTACTCATAAACCTCAAAGTAAGGAAAGCCGGATGGATCTTATGAGGACAACAAAGGCAAGGTCAAAGGACAAACGATTTGGAATCAAAGACAATTTGAAAATAGGAACGTGGAATGTGAGAGGGATAAATAATAAAGAATATTGACTGGACAGGGAGTTAACTAGAAAGGGGATCAATATTGCTGTAATTACAGAAACAAAAAAGAAATTGAAGGGAACAGAAGAAATAGATAAATATACAATGATCTACAGTGGAGTGGCACGAGAGAAAAGAGCTGCAGTAGGAATGGCAATATTAGTGGATAGGAAATGGAAAAATAAAATTGTCAGTTACAACATGATAAGTGAAAGGATTCTGACTCTAAGATTGAAAGTAGAGAGAGGCAACCTAACCTTGATCGTCATATATGCCCCAGAAGAAAACAAACGAGAAGAATCTGAACAATTTTATGAACAGCTCCAAGTGGTGATAGACAGAATTAATAAAAGTGATTTCCTAATACTGGCTGGCGATTTTAATGCTCGCGTAGGAAATAGTCCAATTCCAGAGGTAATGGGGAACAGAGGTGAATACACATTAAATGAAAATGGGAAACTACTGAGAGAATTTGCGTCCTTCAACCAGTTAAAGATTACAAATACATTCTTTACAAAAAAAGATATCCATAAATTTACATGGACGGCAAGAGGACAAAGGTCTATCATTGACTATGTAATGGTTAATAAAAAATTAGGTCCAGATGTAGTAGACACCAGTGTACATAGAGGTAGTGATATGTATACAGATCACTATCTCGTTATATCAAAAATAAGAATACTTGCTAAATGGAGGAAAAGAATGAATAAAAACTTACAACAAGATCAAGAAGTTTTTAAGACCTACCTTTTAAAAGATGAAGGAATAAAACATCTATATCAAAGCCGATTACAACAGCGCTTACTGGAAAACCCAACAAATAATGACATCAATAAAGAATGGGAAACTATAGCTTCATCAATACTGAAAGCAGCATATGAAGCCATTGGCAAGAAAAAGAAATTTAGAAGAAAAACTGGACTTAAAATGTGGAACGAAGAAATTGCAGAAGCCGTCAAACAAAAACAAAAGGCTTATCTAAAAATGATACAGGATCGAACCCTAGAAAATGAAAATGAATATAAAAGAAGAAGAAATATTGTTAAGACAATAACAAAGAAGTTGAAACAAGAGGGATGGGATAGATTAATCAGTTCAATAGATGATGATGTCCATGGTAGACAAGAGATGGCTTATAAACTTATGAAACATCTCAACAAGGATGAAAAGGAAAGTGCTAATATAAATGTAATTGAAGAAGAGGCATGGGTAAAACACTACAGAACATTATGGTACAATAGTAATTATAAAGAAGAAGAAGAGAAAATAGGAATGGACCATGTGGATACTAAAGAAATAGATCCTATAGACATAGAGGAGGTTGATGCAGCACTAAAATCATTTAAAAATAGAAAAGCTCCTGGACTAGATACAATTAATTTAGAATTGATTAAGTATGGGGGAATGATTCTGAAATTTAGATATTTACACTTAATTAATATGTGTTGGAAAAAGAGAACCATCCCAGAAGAATGGAGGAAGGCCAAAGTTATTTCACTTTTTAAGAAGGGAGATAGGAATTCATGTGATAACTATCGAGGAATTAGTTTATTAAATACGGGATACAAAATATATGCAAAAATAATAAATAACAGGCTAAAAGTAATAGCAGATGCTCTCCTATCAGAAGAACAATGTGGGTTTAGAAAAGGAAGGTCCTGCATAGATAATATATTCTGCCTTAGACAACTACTGGAAAAGAGAAGAGAATTTAATTTATAGACTTTCATTGCTTTTATAGACTACTAGCTGACCCAGCAATGCTTCACTATTGCTGGACTTGAGTAGGCACATAGATTAAATGAAAAAATATTTACATATAAATTTTAAACTGCTGTTTCATTCATTTTCAGTTGGAAAGGGTGAGAGGGGATGCGCTTTGGAAAACATATGCAGGCAGTGTTTTTCTGTTTGTTTCAAAGTATAAGTGTGCAAATTCCCATTGAAATCTGATGAAATATGTGGTTTTGTCTAAATTATGGGAAGGAGGGGTGGGTTTTTTTTTCCATGAACCTTCTCCGTCATCCCGTCGACAAGTCACCAAAGCTTCACCGTAAACGGACGAACGGTTTGCGGGTTTGTTTGAATTATGGGGTGTTATGGGGAAGAGGGGGTAATTAAGGTGGTGGAAAGAGAGGAGAGGGATTTGGTTTTTGTGAAATTAATGTGTACAGTATTTCTCTCTCTTTTTTAAAGTATAAGTGTACAAATTCTTATCTAAATCGGATAAAAAATGTGGTTTGCCTAAATTATGGGGTAAAAACGTAATGGGGGTTGAAAGGGAGAGAGGGGATGAATATTCGGAAACCATTTGTAGACAGTATTTTTCTGTTTGTTTTAAAGTATAAGTGTACAAATTCCTATCTAAATCGGATAAAAAATGTGGTATTGCCTAAATTATGGGGTGAAAAAATTATGGGGGTGGAAAGGGGGAGAGGTGATGAATATTCGGAAACCATATGTAGACAGTATTTTTCTGTTTGTTTTAAAGTATAAGTGTACAAATTCCTATCTAAATCGGATAAAAAATGTGGTATTGACTAAATTATGGGGTAATGGGGGTGGGAAGGGGGAGAGGTGATAAATATTCGGAAACCATATGTTGGCAGTATTTTTCTGTTTGTTTTTAAGTATAAGTGTACAAATTCCTATCTAAATCGGATAAAAAATGTGGTATTGCCTAAATTATGGGGGTGGGAAGGGGGAGAGGGGATGAATATTCGGAAACCATATGTAGGCAGTATTTTTCTGTTTGTTTTAAAGTATAAGTGTACAAATTCGTATCTAAATCGGATAAAAAATGTGGTATTGCCTAAATTATGGGGTGAAAAAATTATGGGGGTGGAAAGAGGGCGAGGGGATTAATATTCGGAAACCGCATGTAGGCAGTATTTTTATGTTTGTTTTAAAGTATAAGTGTACAAATTCCTATCTAAATCGGATAAAAAATGTGGTTTTGCCTAAATTATGGGGTGTTATGGGGAATAGGTTGTGACTTTTTGGAAATTTTTTTTCGCAGGAACCTTCGCAGACGCACACTCGAAAACTCTCCAAAGTTTCATTGCAATCTGATAAATGGTATAGGAATGCATAGAAGACGAACAAACCAACAAACAAACATTGATTTTTATATATAAGATGAAAAAGCGTTCGATAAAGTAAATAGACAAAAACTATGGGAAATAATGCAAAGAAATGGATATCCACAGCATTTAATACAAGTTATTCAAGATATGTATAGAAGGACACAAATCGTCTTAGACCTGGGAAATAAACTTACAGAAGAAATAGCAATTAACCAAGGAGTGCGGCAAGGTTGTAGCCTGTCTCCAACACTTTTTAATATATATATAGATGACTTAGTTAGGAAATGGAAAGAAAATGTCCATCCTGGTATAAAAATAAGCAACAACACTTACATAAATACTATGTTGTTTGCAGACGACCAATTTATCCTCCAGGAAAATGAAGATGGACTTCAAAAAGCAATTCATATACTAAACATTATCAGCAAAGATTACAATCTGCAGTTGTCTCGTGCAAAAACGAAAGTTATGGCATGGCAGGGGAAATACCCTATCAGAGTTAAAATAGTGGTAGACAATCAGCCAATAGAACAAGTCTCCAGCTTTACTTATCTCGGATGTGAATTATTTTTTAATGAGGATAACGAGGTGAAGAAGAAACTTCACCGATTTCAGTATATGTGTGGAACAATTCGACGCAGAGGCGGCCCTAGCAATATTTTTAGGTGGTGCGAGATCTCATTGTGGCGCCCCAAATGTGCAATCGCTTATTCGTGATTAGGGTGTCCCTATAGACAGATTGAAGATGGCAATTCTTTTACATTTTACTCATATTAGAAATGCAAAAGTTTTTTTTGCTTGAAAGTTTTTACTGTTTCACGTCTAAACGGCTGAACGGCTTAAAATAAAATTTTAAATAATGTGTTGGTTATCTACTTTTATCCAGATCGATCAAGTAGTTCCTGTGGGATTCAGATACGAATACGTGTACGAATGCGTTATGAATTCCACTCGAGCAAAGCCGTGGGCAGAAGATAGTCTTTATTTATTAATAATAACTCAAACCTCAGAAAAATTGGTATAGGACAGCAGTGGTATGAATAAGAAACAAGAGAAGTAACAAGGAATGCTGTATGTCTGAAAAGGTTTATTTAAGCCACTGTGGCGAACTAAATGCTCACATCACGTAAAGGTCAGATTCACTTAGTTTTTAATAATTGGATTCTACACTTAACGTACCGTAAGTAGCGCTGTCATCCATACAACTAAGCACTCCCTACTCTCCACGCTCTATCTCAAGATGGGTTTAAGCTATGAAATATTGTCTGTGACGAAATTTGTAGAGAATTTTATGCTCTACAACTCTACACTAACTCAAAATAACATTTAGAGTAAAGGACGCGAGATATTTATAAAAACCGTTTTTTGTGACATTTGGCCTTGATTATCTTGACTGGCGTACACGAGATTCTATGAGACTTTTGAGCCAACTTATAAAATATAAAACAAAAGTTTAAGCAAGAGCAAATTTTCAGCTTGTTATCTTTCATTCCGAGGTTTGCCCCTTTTTCACCTTATTTGACTGGATTACAACCAATAAATATATGTGATGCTTTAAGAGATTTAGCAGAAAATACAATAGATTGTCATTGGATTAGTGAATGCAAGTCTATAAAATAGTAAATAACTACCTACGAATTTGTAGTTGCTCTCGTCGTATGGTATGACATTCTTACAAAGATAAATGTAATAAGAAAAATGTTGCAAAACGAAAAATGCAGCTACATGCGGCTATGCATTTACACATTGGCTTGAAAATAATCTGGATATGGTTTCGAGTCATTATCCATGGTAATGGCGAGAGAAACAGCTGACTAAAACGATATTGACGAAGTTCATTATCGTGAGAAGGAAACTTTTTTTTTTTTTTTTTTTGTAACAGTTTAACGTCCCTTTTTAACAACGTGGTCTTTAGAGACGGGAAAGGATGGGGGCAAGGAATGGGAAGGAATTCGGCCATGGCCTTTTGAAGGAAGCATCCCGGCATTCACCTGGAGTGATTTGGGGAAACCATGGAAAACCCAAATCTGGATGCCCGGACGGGGATTCGAACCGCCGTCCTCCCGAATGCGAGGCCAGAACGCTATCCGTTACACCACCACGCTCGGTGAGAAGGAAACGTAAGAGAACGAACTTATATTATGTAAGAGAAAAAAAAATAAGCTCTTGAATTGCATGCAGAGGAGATTTTCAAAATAAACTATTAGTATGTTATTGTTGAAAATGTGCGCGCAAGTTGCCAACATAGATTTGAGGAAACTTAAACATGATGAAAACACATTTGGTTTCATGCACAACATAAAAAGATTAAAGGAAACTAGTGATTGTAAAACTTCTGAAGCATTTCAATGACTTGTAAATATCTCTAACAACAGGAGAAACATCTGATATAGATGAACAAGAATTGTATGAACAACTCAATACGTTTATCCGTGTATAAGAAGTGATCCACGGCGTTATCTCGGTGATGAGATAACTAATAGAAGAAAAAAACATCAACTGAAGTGTGCCCCACTATCGAAGTAATTAGTCCTGAGAATTTTTGCCACCATACCTGAGACAGTTGCGTACGCAGAAAGAAGTTTTTCGTGGTTAAAAATTATTCGATGTGTCAAGTTCGACTTTCAGCCCTTTCTATTCTTTGAATTGAAAATGAAGTAGCTCATTCGTTAGATTTTTGTGCTTTAGTTTAATATGTTAGTCTTAGAAAAAGCCGCAAACATCATTTTTAAATCCTTGTGTATATCTTTTAATGTACCTTAGCTTATCATCAATAATTTGTCGTCTTTATGTTTGATAACTTTTAATAACTCTTCTAATACAATATTTTAAAACACAAAATGTATTTATTTATGACTTTTGCATTTCTCGTCGATCATCGGAAATACATTCTTTTCATTCTCATGCTTTGCACAAAGGACAAGGGCCTCGCAAAGATCTGCCGCCCCGAACCTTGTAATGGCTAACGGCCCCGCTGGTGATAACGAACTGCAGCGAGGTTAAAAACTCTAATGTCCAAAATAGTTTCGCAATTTTTTTGGTGATAGTCCGTCTAAGTGCTTGAATACCACTTCCCATAGCTTTTTTGATCGGAAGAATAGAACAAAATTATTTTTTAAAGAAATCCGGACTAGTGAACTGATTTAACTGATGTTTTGGCAGCACTTACTATTACCAAATTTAATGACAGCTACAGGGATTAAAAAATGATCGAAGATATAGGTTCAGAATTCTGCTTTGGTCACCTTTGTTTCTTCCTATTATATTCGATCCATTGTCATATCTTTGGCCTCACAATCGTTGATATCCAAATAGAACTTGTGAAAAGTATCATCGATAAACAGGCCAGTGAGTCCGGTTTCCAGGTCCCTAAGAGTCACTGCCGGCTTGTTAGCAACGAAACATCCACGCACTTGGACTTTGTCTTCATTTGTGTCAACGAAAGCAATGACACCAGGAGTTCAATTCAGTGTGATGGAACAGTATTTTATTACACATTTCATTCGTTTTGAATATATATCCGACATTTATCTACCTATTAGCATCACGCCGGAAATGCTCCGCCATTACAGGGTCATATTTTCCTAGCAGTTGCAATATACCTAGGAAGTTACCTTTATTAGAAGTATTTAGTGTTTTAGATCCAAAGCTTCCTCTGAACAAGAATTTACTGCATGTTAAAAAGAATACTTTGCACATTATCCTTTCCTTGATGTTTCAATCTGTATCTACAAATGCTTGACTATGACACTGAAATTGTTTAATTTAATCAACACTTCTATCCAATTGATTATGGTGTGTTGGTGATTTGAGGAAGTTTCGTGAGTTTTGAGACTCTCTCATAAGTAGCTCCAGTCATCAAATCCTTCTTTTCCCTACAAAGAATGAGACCATCTGTTGAATAAACTTCAGTAAAAACAATATACTTTATCTGCATATTGAGAGTAAGCAAGCTATCTTTTTTTATATTTCTCCATTTGGCATTACTCTTTGTAAACGCATATTTGAAAAATGACATACAGAATATTTTTTTTATTTTTTTGCTGCTAGAATAATTATTTCATCTCTGGCTGCAGAGTCAATGAGCGACCATTTTAAAATATCATCATAATTTATACTTTGAAAATGCGACGGTGATGGTATGTCTGGTATACCTCATTCTGTAATATTTTGAACTGCAGACAACCTTCCAACCATATCTAAATCTTCTCGTACATGCTGCTTTTTATCATCATAAGCCTCGTCTGAAGAACTTCTATTAAACGAATATAATAGTAGGCTTCCGCGGCCATAGTCAGTTGATTCTTGGCTGTCCGCGTGGTGACGCGTCATATTCCTTGTAGTCGACGTTACGACTCTCATTCTGGGTTCTTCTTCCAGGGAAGAACTATTAAACAAATTTTCTTCCACTGCGTTTTGAACTAGTTCTGGTGACGACGATTCAGATGACTTCTCAAGTGCAAAAAATTTTGCAAGCAATTTTTAAACCATCTTAGTTTAGCCTTGGTTTTGTGCGCCAGATAATTTTTGTATGTAGCACATTTTTTGTCTGTAAAAGCATTATGCTTTATAAATATTTACGATACCAACGTTAATTGCAATCACCTAAAGTCTAGAAGTGGTATAAATAGATAACTAGATGGAATCTCGCTCCATGAACTCAAGACTACAGCCCAAAGGACAGGAAACAGGTGCGGGAGCCGCGGACCAGGAGAGTGCCAATTATGGGACGAGTTGTGATTTTCTTGATTCGAATAAGTCGAGCTTACTCGAGTCGCAACTCCAGTTGACTCTATTCTATGATGACATACGACTGAGCACTAAGCTGAAGCTCTTGCGTTTATAAACTCTTCTGGATGATTGGTACTTTAAAATAATATGCAAATTGGGTTATTATAGAATTTATTTTTTGAGTAGACGATCTGTCACTGCAGTTTCGGCGCCCCCCATACGACGGCGCCCGGTGCGGTCGCACCGCTCGCACCGCCCTAGGGCCGCCCCTGATTCGACGAACACTGAAAGGTAAAGCACGAGAGGAGACTCAACTGAAGTTTTATAAAACAATGGCCGTACCGACTCTGCTATATGGCAGCGAAACATGGGTAAATAAAACGCAATACAAAAGCAAAATTCAATCATCGGAAATGAAATTTTTAAGGTCAGTAAAAGGGTATTCCCTAAATGATAGGAGGAGGAACGAGGAAATAAGGGAACAACTGAATATCTCCCCGCTAAATGATAGAATTACCCAAAAAAGGGATAACTGGAAGAACCACGTCCTACGGATGAGAAAGGGCAGATTTCCCTGGAGTACCATCCCACAGGCAGAAGGGACATTGGAAGACCTAGGAAGAGATGGTCAGAAGAATGAGGTCGGAACAGGCTTTTGGCCTATCCATGAAGAGGAAGTAAGTAAGTAAGTAGTTTGGGATCCGTATCGCAAGGGATTGATTGACACGTTAGAGGAAGTACAGAGGAGAGCCGCTCGATTCGTGATTGCTAGTTACAGTCCTTACGTAAGTGTCACAGAGTTGATACATAGATTGGACTGGAATTGTTTGGCAGACAGACGACGTCGTTTTCGTTTGAATTTATTGGGGAATATGCGAAAATCTTTAATTTACGAATGCAATTAAATTCTTCTTTCGCCAACCTATTTAGGTCGCAATGACAGGAGGGATAAGATTAGATAAATAAGATGCCGTACTGCTGCTTTTATTTATTCTTTCTTTCCTCGTGCCATTCGGGTTTGGAATGCACAGGATTAGGATTTTTTGTTTTAAAAACAATTGTGCACTATTTAACAACTTTGTTTCTACAGAACACTTTTGCACATGTTTTGTTTTGGTAATTCTACAAAGAACTAGGTACAATGTATTTTACACGATGCCCTTGTTGTATTATCGCTGCAATATCCTCGTGACCATCCGGACACTGTCTTTGATGGCGAATGTTTGTTGTAACTGGGACGTGACAACAGTTCCTGAAATGTGCCGGTACTTTTGTGTTTGCTTTAGAAATCTGAAACCCGCCATGTTTATCCTGAACCTTTGTTGCTGATTTGCTGTGTTGGTGAGTTCTGTTGACTTTAGTACCTCGTTGCAAAATTATATATTGATAGTAACATCATGTTCATCTTCTAAACGGAAGAATAAGTGTCCCTAAATAAAGCTCCGGAAACTATCCTATACACACATCTTCCCCCTTTCCTTCACTCACCTACAATTTTCCTCTACAAATTTTAGCATTACATTCTTTCAACATTTTTGGTAAATTATACGTCATTCCCCTAAATCTTCCTGCACCCTTGTGCTTGAAATCGAGTGCCAGCTTGTGGTCATGGTTATGTTTTCCGTTCCATTTATTACTTTTAATTTTTACACCAATATCTTTCCATGCCTCATCGCCAATAAACGCATGGTACACTCCCATGACCCTCTTCACTCTCCTCCTGTCTTGCAATGAATCCCATTCCAGCTCTTTTATCATATCTGTCACTGATTGCGTTCTTTAGTAATTTATAGAATCAAACTCAGCAACTCTTTTTTTGCACCTTCTCCAACTCCTGTATTTGATACTAAAAAAACAAAATGTGGGTCCCATACTACACTACTATATTCGAGCAATGGTCTGACCAAAGTTTTGTAACCCAATTCCTTTACTTGTCTGGTACATTCCCTCATCACTCTTTCCACAAGTGCAGAATTTTGAAACCTTTTCCTACTACCTGTCCAATGTGTCCTGGCCAGTTAAGCTTGTTATCAAATATAATGCCAAGATGCTTACATTTCATGTTTTCAACAAGCAATTATTTGCCCATCTTTTAAACATAATCAATCTTTAGTTTCTTAGCTGTGTATCTGTTTGCTATTCTTCTTTGCATTTATCTTCATCCTATGTTGACCAACTCATCTAGATATCCTGTCCATATCACTCTACAGCTGTTTACAGTCCTCTACCGTTTTGATCCTAGTGTGATTATCTTAAAAATTATGCGTTATAGTTTCACGGAGTTTGGGAAGAAATACATTCCATGCTCCAAGGACTATTAAGTAATATACCTGTTTAACTATGATGCCACTTTGGTAAGTCTACAGTGCAGATGTCTGAAATAAAAGTCGACGCAACTTTGTATTCATTTAAATTCACTTGAGTACATTCTAAGGCTTCAACAAGCAGTTCTTTCCCCTCATTATAATCATAATCAACCTTTATTTTTTTATTTGTGTATCTAATAAGCTGACTCTTCTTTCTATTTATCTAATTCTCATGTTTACCAACCCAACTAGACATTCTGTGCAGATCACCCTGGGGCTGTTTACAGTCCACTACCGTTTTGATCTTTTTTTTTTTTTTTTTTTTTTTTTTTTTTTTTTTTTTTTTTTTATAGCATTATATGATCTGTAAGAACGAAGACTTTCCCGGCGTATGACTGCAATGTAGTCTTTACGAGTGTACCGCTGGATTGTGTTGTGGAAACACAATGTTTTGACGACTAGCTCCGACGTCTTTATCAGGTATGGAGACATTGGCACTGGTCGGTTGACCCACAGATACTGAGATAGCTAGGCAGCAGCAGCACAGCACCAATTACTGCCTTTTCTTAGAGGGCAGGTGGAGGTGGAGGGATATTGTCCGTAGACATTGCCTCCAAAAGTATATGGGTGGTGCAAATCTTCACTGTTGGGGTGGCTTCACGGTGGTGTCAATTATTTGATTAAATTTAGTGGTCTCTTGTGACGATCAATTGTTGTATCATAGCGACCGATGTTGTGGACTTCAGGGTTTTTGCTTCTATGAGTACTTTTGTAGAAAATTTCGGCTAGTTGTTTGAACCTGTCGTGAAGATATGGAACTCCAGTGGCTTCATGGAGTGCATAGGTTGGAAAACTGTTTGGAAGATGTAGAGCTCTCTTCAGTGCCCTGTTTTGTATTGTTTGTAATCTGAGTATATGACTGTCGGCAGCGTATGCCCACACTGGACAGGCGTACTCAATAATTGGTCTTACAAGAGTGGTGTATATCTTAATGCCAGTACTTGGGGCTAGATTATTGTTTTTGTTAAGCAGCGAGTATAGGCTGTGAAGCCTCATGCTTGCTTTCCTGCGGATATTAGGGTGCCGCTCTTCCTTATACACATGTCCGCGTCCGGCGGCTGGCTGCCAGTAGGCGTGGCTGTGGTTCCTTTTACGGCCCGAACTAATATGGAGCCCTCTACCGCGGCAGCTGGACGGAAATACAACGTTCTCTGCGGATATTTGCCAAGGCTGGCTTCCATACCTCACTAAGACATAGACCAATGTCTCTGTGGAATGTGTTGCCCAGCATCTTTCTAGGCCTCAGTGAGGGTAAGACAGTAGCGAGACGGACGGATCGAGACACGACGGCCCGAGCTAGGACGGTCTCCTATCAGGCCCGCACCCAGCCGAACATCGCGTCGCGATAGCAGCACTGCACTCCAGCATGGCTGTGGCTGCAGTCTCCAGTGACGCTGAATTGACGGCGGTCGATCATCCTGCAGAAAGTGATGACCTCTACCTTGAGGGGCGTCGCACTCGAGACGGGTTCTTGCACCGCATTGAGCTAAAGCACACCAAGTACGACCTGACGCAGTTCAGGGAGCTGTTTTGAAGTACAGGTGCACCTCTTGGACTCTTTGGGTTGTACATGCTGGCAGCAAGTACGCCTGGTCCCTGCCAGAACACTACAGTGACTGTTCTGTGGCACTGATGTTCTCTGGCGAGCAAGACGAGGATGTCAGAAGGATCAGAGACGATGCAGAAGCAGCAGAGCCCAAGTGCTCTGTTGCTGTAGCATCTATGCCGCTGGTCCTTGCGGAGGATTTCTGTTCTAAGAAATTGTTCCGCAAACTAAACTGGAGAAGGAAGAGGCTGCGCAGGAAGCAGCAAACAGCGGCGACCGCAGACTGGCAGGTGGCGGGAACTAAAAGTCCTGCCCCCACAGGAGAAGAGCAGACGACACCGGAAACTGAAGCACCTGGCTTCAAATCTCCAGAGCCTCCCGTGCCAGCCAGCCCTACATGAGACGTAGCCGTGGAAAACCCTACTACTGTGGCGTCGCCTACACCCTCCCAGGACGGGGAGCCAGCATCAGGCATCGAAGAGGGACCTGTCCAACCCGTGCTGGCGCCATACACAGGCAACTGGGGAAGCCTGTACGTGAAGCTCCACGTGAGCTGCCACTATTTTGCTGGCCTGATGACGGAGGCCTCACCACCTTGGTCTCCTGTCCTTCGGACTCAACGAAGGCCACCGGCTTGCTGAGCAGCATGGGCGTCAGCTGCGGCACGGAGCAGGCAACCTGCGAAGCATACCGTCGCCTGTGGCTGCGATAGACAGCCCGCCGAGCCAACCATCGCCTGTGGCTACTGGGGCGCTGCCAAAGAAACGGGCAAAGAGGGCGGCCAGGACGAAGCCCTCTCCTCCCGAGCTCCGGTAGTGCTTCAACTGTCAAAATCACGGACACCAGATCAGCGACTGCCCCAACGAACGTAGATGCATCAGATGTGGGGCTGACCATCTAACTGCGGACTGCATCACAGCCAGCGAGGAAGAAATTTGCTGTAACTGCGGCGGAAGGCATGCAGCTTGTTTCTCTAGCTGTGAATCCAAGAATAAACTTCAAGCGAAGCATCGCTTGAAAGCGGCGGCGGCAACTGAGTGCACTCAACACAAGACAAACACCAGCCAGCCTCCCCACCACCATCAGAGACCGGCGGCCACGACTGCGCATGGGTCACATACGCAGCCCGATGCGCGCCGCCAATGTCAACACACAGCAGCTCCTGGCTCCTCCTCTTCCACTCGGCTGCCAGCAGTCAGCGAAGACGCATCGTTCGCTAGACACCAGCTGCCGGGCCTCGTATTGAGCCGTCACCGCGACAAGAGATGGGACGGAGCAACAAGAAGAAGCCTGCAGCTAGCCAGGAGGCAACCAGCTTGCCGACTACGCCGGGAGAGGACTCCAACATGATGGACACGTCAGACCATCTGTTGGAGGAGGGGCCTACCAAAGTAATCCTCGCTTTCACGGCCGAAGGTTACGTCCCGCTACTCGGGCGCATACAGCGCAGAGCGATTATGCCGGTGTTTGCGCACCCGATGATCGCGGGACTGATCATCTACCCAAACTGCATCAACGACTTCAACGCAATCGCCAAGATGCTACAAGAAGAAGAAGTCAAACACTACAGTGCTGAACCTCGTCTGCTTGCCCCCAGTAGGGAGCAAGTAATCGAGGCGACAACCAGGACTACCGCCACGCAGACCAAGACAGCTGACAGGATGCCGCTGACGCTAGAAATAGCTCAGTGTTCCATCTGCCAGGGGTCCCACGACAACGCCAGCCAATGCACTGCCAAGAAGAAGTGCGTTCGGTCTGAGCCCACCGAGGAAGCAGCACCACCGCCACCCGCGGAGACTGCACCACCAGCGACCAGGACAGCCGGCACCCAGTGCAGCAGATCTGCACTCACGGCCGACGTCCTGCAATGCTACAAATGCCAACGGTTCAATCACTACGCAAAGCACTGCACCTACGAGCTTAGGTGCGTGCGTTGCGGTAGTGATCATCAAGCTGCGGCCTGTCCCAGGCCAAAGGACGACCCCACCTGCTGCAACTGCGGGGGACCCCACGCGGCGTGCCACCGAGCTTGCCCAAGCCGCAAGCGGCTGCAGCAGGACGAGAAGAAAAAGAAGAAGAAGAGCCACCAGTCGGAGTCCAGCCCTAAAAACAAAAAAGCAAACTGTCAGACCGACAAGCCCGCTGCCAAGGCCAGCGGGTACAACAGGGCCAAGGACCATCCGCGAGAACGGGCTCCATTGCCGCGACCCCCCCAGACAACCCGTCCGCCGTCCCACAGATGCTGTGGACACGGTGCTGATGGGGCTGGATGGGGGCCACAGCTTCTGAGGGTCGTCGAGCTGCTCACGCAACTCGTCGGCCGCACCACCTGCTCGGCCGCTATACCCTAGCTGCCGACAGCTCGTGACATCAACAAGAAGCCACCGCGAGGACAACATCGACCGCGAAGACCAATACAATCATTTTGAGGAGGAGTAAATGTCGAAAGACAATAAACTCCAACGACTCTGCCATATGAAGCTATGGCAGTAACTGGCTATTCTGCGGCCTGGCTCCTCCAGTCGGCAGACGGTGGTCGACCAGCGGACCACTGCCACGCCTGCCGTACCGGTTCTGGACCCAGCGACCAACTCACGGTGGTGGTGACGCTGCTCACGCAGCTCATCACCGCACTCATGCCAAGAACATAAACTCAGGACATAACAGAAAGCCATTTCAAAAAAGCAAACCCAGACAGCAGTCGAAGGTATTGACCAGATACTGAAAAAACAAAATGGCGCAAGCCATCCAGATTACGCTGTGCTGTGCTGTGTGAGCTATCTCAGCTATCTGTGGGTCAGCCGACCAGTCCAGATGTCTCCACACCTGAAGAAGACGGCGGAGCTAGCCGTCGAAATATTGTGTTTTCTCACAACACAATCCGGCGGTACACCCGCGAAGACTACTTTGCATTATATCATCTTGCAAAAAATCTAATTTCTGATAGTAAACCATCAACACAATTATTAATTAGAATAATAAATAGCAATGGTCCCAATACGCTACCCTGTAGGACTCCCACTTTTACTTCGACTTATTTTGATACGGCATTTCCTACCCTAACTTTTTATTTATGGACACCCTACTGCGATTCTGTCTGTTGCAGTCTCTATGTCGTCCCGACTCCAGATGGCTCTGTCTCCCGCTGTGGTGGTTCTGCTGCTGACAGCGTCCACAGTCCACGGTGGCGACGAAGAGGAAGCGCGGTATGAGGACGCGTCCATCGAGGACTTCCCGTGGCAGGTGTCTGTGCAGTTCGATGGCGAGCACGAGTGCAGCGGCAGCGTGCTGGCGGAGCGCTGGGTGCTGACGGCCGCCACCTGCGTGTTCCAGGACGAGGACACCGTGGTGAGGTCCAGCTCCAGCACGTGGGAGCGAGGCGGACTCACACACAAGGTCAAGAGCAAGGTCGTCCACGAGTTGTTCAACGACTCCATTCCTTTCAGCTACGACGTCGCAGTCCTCGAGATGGAGGAGCCCTTCGTCTGGACTAAACAGCTGCAGGTATGACGTGAGAGTGGACACTGTCCCGGCGTACGAAATCATTGTAGCATCACGGGGATTCAGCGGAATAGCGTCATAAGAACTCAACATTTCGACAGCTGGCTCTGCTGTCATCATCAGGTGCGAAAAGCACCAGGCGTTGTCAGCTAGAAGTCACCACCTAGACATGGTTAATAGAAGTCGTTCTAGCCGGTGACTTCTATCTTACAACGCCTGATGCATTTCGCACCTGATGATGGCAGCAGAGACAGCTGTAGAAACGCTGTTTTTTTATGACGCTCTCCGGTTGAACACCCGCGAAGCTTACATTGAATACATGTATTACTTCAATAAAACTGCAGCCAGGAATGATTAACAGACAAGGTATCAACCGTTTATAATTATCTCTTTCTATCAACAAGATTAATTTAATGTAGTTTAATGTAGTTGAATGGTGCGCTTGCTTCCATTGTAATTTCCTTACACAACCACTTTTCCCCTTTCCTGTAGTCAGCTACTTGTCGGATACACAATAGTCTTTCAAAGTTTTCGTTAAATTATTCGTCATTTCTCTTGGTAACTTATTCCAATCCCTGACCACCTGACCATCGAAAAAAAAAAAAAAATCTACCCACACCCTCGTATCTGTATTCGAGTGCCAGCTTGTGGTGATGGTCATCTTTTCCCTTTCATGCATTACTTTTAATTCTTACACCAATATCTTTTCATGCCTCATCACCAACATACGCCTTGTACACTCCAATGACCCTCCTCCTGTCTTCCCGTGAGTCCCATTAAAGCTGCCCTATCTGTTACTGATTCTGTTCGGAGGTAATTTCCAGAGACAAGTCTAGCAGCCCTTCTTTGGATCCCCTCCAACTCCTGTATTTGATACAAAACCTGGGTCCCGTACTACACCACCATATTCAAGAAATGCTCTGACTGAAGTTAAGTAAGCCAATTACTTTACCTTTGTGATAAATCCCCTCATCATTCCCTCCAACAAGATTAGGATATTGAAACCTTTTCCTACCACCTGTCCGATGTGTCCTACCTAGTTATGAAATGTTATGCCAAAATGCTTACATTTTAAGTCTTTAACAAGTAATTCTATCTCAACCTCATAATCGTAGTCTACCTATAGATTTTTAGCTGTGCACCTCTTTGTTATTCTTCTTGCATTTATGTTATCTTCATGCTAGATATCCTGTCAATGTCACTGTATTGTGATTATCTCAAAAACTGGAGGTTGCAGTTCCATGGAACAAATACATTCCTTACTTCCTGGACCAATATGTAATATACCAATTTAATTATGACGCCACATTCGGTAAGTTGACAAAGTGAGATAAAAGTTGTCGCAAATCCGCATTAATTTAAATTCACTTGACTATTGCAGCGTCCAATCCCCACATCATCATGTGACACTAATTCATTGAATCCAGTACACACAATGGATTGATCCAGTGACCTCTACAATCGTAATCCAAACTATTAATCAACTATGAACACAAGAATTTAAAACTGTGAAATAAATTAAAACAAGAATTTTAATTCCTACTTCTTAAAATACCTACCAAGCTTTCAACTTTCGTAAAATTAATATATCTTGACTTAAAGATGTAAAGACTATTTAAACCGAATTTAATTTTTTTTTTATATTTAAATGCTAATAATTCTCCTCGTTAACGACAATGTTAAATATTAGAGTTGATACTTTATGTAAAGTCTTAAAGTGATTGAGACACCAGAATTTGGCCACTGATAATTTAAATCGCAACACAAGCAACCAGAGGTCAAGCACTCCAGAGACTGACTGTGTCAGACGATCCTAATCGCTTCTGCTGAATCATTGTACATGGTTGGCGGTACTGCTGATGGCCCCGTGACTAAAGTCTGTTTCATGTGAAGTTCGATGACATTCCGATCAAAACTTTCAAGAAGCATTACACATCGTTACCAAATATAGCCAGCGAGAGTGAAACTGGAAATATTAAAAAGCTGATCACCAATCTCGGAACAGCTGGTCATCAACACTTGATTACTGCTCTTATCATTGCCGGCATGTTTACTTAGTACTCTAATACTTCGAATTAATGCACATGTTCCCATTTAAATATTTTCTATAATAATAATAAACGTTATAAACGAAACAATACAGACTGTCATAGGAGACAGCATATTGAAAGAATGGGGTCGAAGAAAGGTTCCCACTTCCGATGATGCAGTACAAACCAGAGGGACGCAGAGACACTGAAGACAAACTGAAGACGGAACAGGTAATAATGGCTAAATCTTGAAGCCGAGAAGAAGAAGACTAAAAATAAACCCGAAATTAGGAAAAAGACTGTAGATTTAAATTTTTTAAAAAATTACTTCGTGCATTGACATGTTTGGTTGTTTGTGACTTGTGTGAATATAGCTTCTTACCTTCAACAACTAGTCTGCCACATGAATATTCAATACTCAATTCGTTTATGGAACTTGCCACGTACCGGAGTCAGTAGTTGTGGTAAATGATCTTTTGATGGACCGCACTGTGCGCGGTAGTAGCAACTCATCACTTCTAGCACAGCTACTGATGAATTAAATAATTCACTCGTATCTGATGGTATGTTGCGAATCGTGCGCCTAATCCGCCACATAGCGAGACTGCTGTCAGTTCAGTTTCATCTGGCATATGCAACGATTTGTTGAGAGAAAAATTGTGCTTTAATGCGCTTCTACAGTCAACCTAAACTGATCAACGCTAGGCTAATACCTCTATCATTTCAGGGACTAGCGTACCAGTTTAAGGTTCCTCTTTGCTAGTGCGGCATAACAGGACTAGATTACTTATTGGACAAATCTTCTCACCATCGTAATCTAATACTTATTTGTTAACTAATGACAAGGTATTCATGATGGGAAAACACTTCTATTCAGCAAACTCCATAATTTATTCTATCACTTGATAAAAAATTACGAAATTACACAGCACACAATAAGACCAAAATGATGGTAATACACATTTAACTTATACTCCGTTCTAAACACGTAAACCTTTATGATGATCTTACTATTCCACAATAACTATCCTTTGAAATGTGTGACTTGAAGGAATGACTAGAAATCTTTAAACAAGTATAGGAATATCAGAGGGTCAAGTGTTACCATGCTGTTCCAGATGTTTGTCTAATCGCTGATGTTGTTGGACTCCGTGTAGGCTTCAGAGCGTCGTCTGCTACTAATAATTGTAGTGGGGACAGATCTCGTTCGGATTGGCTACCTCCTCCATGTGACTACTTTACAGTTTCTTAATTGGCTTTCAGCTGTGCTACACTGACGACAGGAAAGGGGGGGGGGGGACGAATCCCACGCTACTCAGTGCTTACTGAAGGGAAACCTACTACCTACGCATTTCCCAGGCTATGCGAGAGAAACTCCCAGCCCTTCAACTCACGTAGCATTGGAGAGGAATCTGTATTACAACTAAACTCTGATAACAAGGCGTGTTTCCTAGTACTGCGACTGGGAGCCGACTCGCGGACTCAATAAAGCTGAATGAAATCTAATAAATAGACTTATTCCTTTCTTCTCTGATTGGTAACGAAAAATTAGCACATGCAGTACAGGTAAGTTTAATTGTACCAGGTTCCAATTCTGAACTCAGGTTATTTCTAAGAGCGTAAAACGGATGTGTGTATATGTTAGGTACTGCGAACAAGCAGAAATAACAACACAGAACTGTACACATGTATTATACTGCATACTGCACTCGATCGGCTGACATAGCGCCAGAGATAGCCACCACACGGATAGCTATACGGGTTCCTCACTGAATATGCAAGATTTTAGATGAGTCGGAGGTAGCACACACCTATTTAGTTAATACTACTATCGACACATTCTGCCTCGATACTGTCCCCACACTGCGTTCACACTGTAATAACCCTTGGTAGCGTCTCAGTCGGTCGCATACTCGAACGTGATCGTCGTGAAGCTGTTAAGGCGGGTTTACACCGTTCACTTTTCATAATCACTCAGGATGAATCACTCGCAGTGAAAGTGAAGGTGAATTCAATTTTCGTTTACACGTATCATCACAAATGAACCATTCAATCCACTTCAAGATGGCAACAAACAAACTTTCGCGTGTTGGAATGGATTTAATTTTCAGTAATATTGGGTAAAGAATTGACAGTTATATCGTGAAAAAAATTAATTGAAAAAATAGAAGTTGGTGGACGAGAAATTGGATCTTGCGGCGTGGTAGAATGGGTATTGGAGGACAAAACTGCATTGTAAAAATCATCTTCGAATGTTTAAATCACACATATTTGCTGTTAATAAAACTCACCACTAATTACAAAACAGGACACTAATGAGAAAATATCTTCCGGCAAAACCGAAGGGTAGAAACTATTCTCACATTTCTTGCAACTGGTAACTTTTTGAAACACATTCACTTTACTTACAAGCACAATTTACATCATATTTGTCTGATTTTAAAACTTTAGATTAACTAGATGACCTGGTTCGGATACATTTAATTTTGTGCTTGATGTCTTCTGTCTTCAGAAGTGGGAGATTAAATCCTTTAATTATGTCCGCTGTACCACTATCCCTTTTGTTTTTATTTTTATAAGTTTCAAATTTTTGTATTCTTTAAATTCCATAAACACTCGTTATTATGGTAGAATTTAAAAATGAAGAAATATTTCTTATTCCCATTTAAAAATCATTGTTTGTTGAATACAACAACAATCAGAAACAAACAATTGCGACCGATCCAGGAATAGGTTTCACTTTGATATTTTGACTGTTTACACCCTTCACTATTGATGATTCATCCGAGTGAAACGCCAAATGTGAACGAAAAGTTGTACCCGAGCCAACTTCTTTCATCCGTCATCTTGGATGATCACTCTGGATGATTCACTGTTTACATGGTTCACTTTCCTTTGACTGCGAGTGATTCATCCGGAGTGATAGCGAAAAGAGAACCGTGTAAACCCGCCTTTAGTTTGTTTCTGCAGACACTCCCAGTGCTGTAGTCTGGCACAACCGACTCGTTCACTGACTCACGGCTGAGGCACCATAGAACGCCCACACTCCTCCAGTCCAACCATGCTAGTACTCACCGCTATGTTACGTTCCATAAACTCTTACTAAGATATACATACACCCTAAAAAAAATGGCTTCTATCTGTCTGTCTGAAGGGATTCAAGCAAAATCTACTTGTATGGTTTTTAACATCTCTGGTCCGGAACATGAGAAATTTTACATAAAAGTGTTGTAACCATCTTATTTTGCTTTTGTTATAATAATGGGATTCCTTTTATACCCAGAGATCCGTTTGACCGTTATTTATTCATTTACTTTTCAATACTACTCATACTTTGTCATCGATTATGCATCACTACTTATACAAATGTCAATACTAGCTGATACCCGCGTAGGTTAAGAATTTATTTACCAGAATTGAATATAGAAAGTTGTTGGTAGCGAAGGATTGGTTCCAAACAATACCGAGTCGGCATAATACGACCGGAAAGCCTATATCATTCTACCATCGAACCTGTATCGTGAAGAGAATCAATTTCCAACATATTTAAAAACAGAAAAACAAACGAATGTGAGGAGATGTGGGAGGGTGGGGGAAGGTTAACTAAGAGCAGCTGTATTTCTGCTCGGACTTTTCTTCTTTCTTCACCATGAGCATCCGATTCTTGTGTTCTAATGTCAAAAAAGAAAGCAAAATAAATTGGTGTCAGAAACATTTAAGCAGACACAAAGTAATAGGACAGAGAAAATAGACATCTAAACTAAACAATACGTTTTTTCTCTAAACGAAATTTATTAACTAATTATACACTAACATAATGCGCGAGAAGCAGATCTTGAGCAACTGACGTAATATTACAGACTAACACACACATCCCTCTCTCTGTCACTATTCGATAAGTTCTCAACATTTCGTGACTACAACTGTTAACCATACCGAAAAAAAATGTCCTGTGCCCTTCCTACAGATTTTCTTGTCAAATTCCGTCAACATCGGTATAGGCATTTAGTTGTCAAAACGTAACAAAAGACAGAGACTTACTTCCGCATTTACAGTATTATTACTGCAGATCACAAATACACTGACTGCTAATCACCCCTGAGGGATCAAAATAACGTAAAAAATTGTACACCTACAGCATTGCAAGACTACCTACTTTGTGATATCTACAGTTTAACATTCAATCCTAATAATCGACGGCCCAGGCGTGACTCTTATGATCAAAAACAATTTTTAAAAATCTTTGCCTCCACGGAGATTTGAACCGGAGACCACGACCCAAACATTAGTAAGCATGAGCTTTAACCACTGAGCTGCCCTTTTTTTTTAATTGGCCTCCTTCCTCCCCTTCAGCCCTACCTTTCGCTCACCAATGAATAGGCTCTTTGCCTCGCTCTATACCTTTGTTTATTGACTCATGGGGTGTTCTGTTACCCTTTTTCATAATGTGGTTTTCATTCGTGTTGTCTAGTTTTGAAGTTTTCTTATTTTATTCGTTTATAACAATTGAAAAATTTGCAAAGGAGCTTTTCTTTTGAGCTGGTGTCAGTTTGTTGTATTCTTCTGTTAGGTAAAACCAGTATTCTAGTTTGTTTTGCTCTTGTTTGAGAAGGTGTAGTAGACTGCGTGTCCTAGTAGCCACATTGTGGCATTATGTTTTGTGTCGGGATACGCTCTCCTCTGTGATCTTATAAATTCTTCGGTTCTGATCTGATTTTTTTGCGGTCCTGTTTATTATCGCAACTTTTTCCTTAGTCCATTCCCATATTTCTTTCATTTCTTCACACTCAAATCTGTGGACTAGGGTATCGATTTGTTGGCATTGGCTGCACTTGTTTGTATTGCTGAGATGTATTGAATAAAGTTTCTCTTTAGTGCTTTCCATATCATTGACCACTTTGTACCACGTGGATTTAACCTCAAGGTTTAACGTTTTATTGTTGACATTTTTCCAAATTTGCTGCCAGCTGCAATCTTTGTATTTTTCTTCTTGTCTGTTCCTTTGGTTTTGACGATTCATTTCTTCTAGGGAGGTGTCTTGTTTTGATCTGGGGGCTTTGTTTCTGTAATAGGTAGCTGATTTCTAGATGGTATTGCTTTGTATGACTCAAATTGAAGTGGATTCCTCCTACATTCACCGGTGGTGATTTGCTGATTGGTTGTAATTCATTTGCCAGTACGCTGGTTATACTTTGTCGTAGGCTGTTTAAGATCTTCAGCATAGTTGTAATGAATAATGCTCTACACTTCAACTCTATGTCGATTAGTCCTAGACCTCCTTTCGTTTTGGGAAGAGTCACTGTTACATATTTAATCTGAAAGATGTTTCCTGTTAGGATGAAGTTACAAAGGCACGAGGTTATTCTCTTAGCTATTGAAGCTGGAATTGGGAAAATGCTGCCTAAGTATGATAGTTTTGAGACTATGTATTCATTGACAAGATCCACTTTCTGATACATATTTAGGTTCCTGGTGTAATGTTCTCTTACTGCTCCTCTAATCACATTTAGCTTTGTCCTCCAGTTTCTGGCTATCATTTTTAGTGGGCACGTGTGCAGTTCTACTCCCAAGACTTGCATTGTTTCTCTTTCTTGTATCCAATGAGGCTGCTGGTATGGAATGCCGTTACCTAGTTTCAACATCTTGCATTTAATTTAGTTTATTTTTGCCTCCGTTGCACGACAGTATTTTAAGATGTTTTCCCTGATGATTTTTATTTCTTCGGCATTCCTAGCCACTAAACATACGTCATCGGCGTAGGCTCTGCAAGTGATTTTTCTGTTTGCATATTTTATTCCAGATATTGTGGCGTTTATGTATCGCAACAGAGATTTCAGAGCAATTGAGAACAGCGCCATTGATATGGGGTCACCCTGTCTTACAGACCTTTTTTATTTGCACTGCTTTTGTTCTGAAGCCATTGACTAGAACTTTTGATTCTGCTTCATGGAGCAGTTTCTGTATAATTTTAATAAAAGAGTTACTGAATCCCATTCTCTCCAATGTCTTTCGTATGTGCTTGTGACTTACCCTGTCGAAGGCTTTATTAAAGTCGATGGACAATAACTCTGCATTTATTCCTGTTACTGCTGCGGCTGCAATGATGTCTCTGTACTCGCTTAATGTCCCCATGATTGTTCTGCCAGGTACTGCACAAACCTGGTGTTCCGCAATGATTTTATTCATCAGAGGCATCATTCTTTTTGTGAATATTCTAGTGAACAATTTATAGTCTGAATTTAGTAATGATATAGTTCTCATTCCGTCTAGGCTTCTTTTGTTGTCGTTTTTTGGTATCAGAACTATTAATCCTTTCTTTGAAGCTTCCTGGGTACATTAGGTATTGTAAGCACATCATTAAGTACTTCCGTTGTTGGATGGATGGCCAGAACTGTAGGTATACTTCTACTGGAATGCCATCAGGGCCAGGCGATTTGTTCCTTGGGCTTGTTTTTATAATTTCTTCTAGTTCTTCTTCTGTTATTCTACTTTCCAGTTGTGTGTTGTCATTTGCGTCGATTCTGTTGCACACCACACTGAGTAAGTCATTGGAATCTTCCTCGTCAATACTTTCCTCATGGTATAGTTCCTGAAAGTGCTTATGAACTTCGTTTATAATTTCCTTTTGGTTTGTTACAACGGTGTCTTCACCGATTCTCAAGTTTTTAAGAATTTTAATCCTTGCTCTTTTCTTTTCCCGCATATAATGGTATATTGAAGTCTTTTCCTCTGGTACAGCATATTTGGTCTTAGATCTAATCATCATTTGCTCCAGTTCGAAACGTTTTATTGCTACTAGTTTCGCTTTTATTCTTTTTATTTTTATTATGTCTTGAATTAATCTGTCCGTATTGCGGATAAGCATCTCTTAGACAGGCATAATAAAATTCCGCTGTTTTCTTATGTTCTTGCTACTTTACTTTTTCGTATTCTATCAGCATACGGCGCAGTTTTGGTATCGCGCATTGTAACCACCAATCTAGTTTATTATTGTATCTCTGATATTGCCTGATAGATATTTGCCATGTTTCTTGGAACATTTAATTAAGTTCACGATCTTTTAGAAAAACAGTATTAAATTTCCAGTAGCCTCTTCCTCGGCGAATTTCTTGTCTGCTCATATTTATATGTATTGTGTAGGCGCTGTGGTCTGAAAACTTACAGGCCATACCTCTGCACTAGTAACATCGGAAATGATATCTTCGCTTATGTATATCCTGTCAATTCTGCTTGCTGCGTCCTTTGTAACGTATGTATAGATCTGTCAGTTCCATGTTTTATTTCCCAAGTGTCTTTTAATCTGAGTCCTTGGACTATTACCTTTAGATCGTTGCAGGCGTTAAAATTTGGGAACTGATCTTTAGGGTGTAGCACGCAGTTAAAGTCACCTCCTAATATCAGACTGTTGGTATTTGTTGGTAGGAGAGGTAATATATCTTCTTTGAAAAAGTTCGATCTCTCGTTTCTTTTGTGCGTTCCGGAGGGGGCGTATATGTTACATATTGTAACTGCTTCAATCGTGACTGATATTCCTGTATTATTGTATTGTAATCTGTCCCCTCTTTCATCAATATGGCAGTTCCGGCTTCGTTGCCTTGATTATATACGTGTTCATATCCTATTATGTCAAGGACATTGGTATTACAAACTTCTTGAAGGAGGGCTAGATCTACATCAGCGGCATATAGGAAGTCTTTTAGACATTCTGTTTTTGATTTGCTTGTTATTCTATTTAGGTTTATAGTTGCTAAGCAATATGTTTGCATCTCTGTCAGTACTTACTGCATTTCCTTTTTATGATGCTGTCAGTTTCTTGATATAGTTTTCTTCTCAGGTTCTTTTTGCCATTATTGCTATATCTTCGTTTCAGTTCTTTGCGGATGCTCTGAGGTTTCAGAACGTTTGAGTACTCTCTGTTGACTCTCCTTGTGGTCGGTCGTCTACCCAGCTTAGATAGGTGTTTGCTTTTTCTCTGTCCCCTTCTAAAAGCACATTGGTATCTGAGGGTAGTTCTTCTATTGATATTGATTGAATTTTTTCGTTTGCTTGTATTCTTATTTTCTTCCCTTTTGCTCTGGAGTTTTCATTACTTTACACTTCTTTTGACTTTATCCTTGTCTGTATAGTGTATGTCTCGGGTCTCCTCTTTGCTCGTATCTTTCTACCAGCCTTATCGAGTTCCAGATGAGTCCACTCCATTTCATCAGCCGTCGACTAAGGATCATTCGTCTTTGTGAGATCACTTCTTTCCTTTACAGATTGGATTGCTTCCTCTATTTCATTTTGATATTTGAGTATTTCTTCTAAGTCTTTCCGTTTTTTTGTTTGTGTTGTTATTGGATTTCCCTGTTCTTTACAGTTTAGGATCTCCGTCTCCTTCGTTTGGAGTTTATCTTCTTCTATTTGGTTTGTTTCTCCGGTTTTCCGTGTTTTGTCTTTTTCCATTGGTGTTATTTCTGTCGTTTTTGCTATTCCGTCAGCTTCCTGCAGTGGAGGAAGTTGCTGTGCGTTTTCCGGTCGATCGATTCCGTTGCTTTCCTGAAGCTAACAAAGGACACCGTTGAAGAAATGTGGCATCGATTTATACATATAGTCAGGGAAGGTATGGAAGTACATGTACCGAAGCGGAAAATAAATGGGGAGAATGATCCACCGTGGTACACATGCGAAGTGAAAAGATTACTCAAAAAACAAGGATACACGCACGCTACAGAAGGAAGAGGTCTCGCAGCGATTTAGAAACCTTGGCTGAGTTACGAGGATGTGTGAAGAATGTGATGCGTGAGGCCTTTGAACGATTTTCATTCAAACTCTCTCTGTAAGAGTCTCGCAGAAAATGCAAAGAAATTTTGGTCGTATGTTCGAAAAGTCAGTTGTACCAACAGAAATATTCCAGCACTAGTTCGTGAAGGGTCCGAGGTTATTGAAAGCCGCCATAAAGCTAACTTACTAAATACTGTATTCAAAAAATCATTTACTGACGAAAATGAGGATAGCATTCCCGTTTTCCCACGTCGTGTCGAGTTGGAGATGGAATCATTACGAATAGATACTGCAGGTATCATAAAGCAATTAGAGCTCCTGAAGTGGGGGAAAGCACCTGGCACGGATGGTATTCCAGCGAGAGTATTTTCAGAGTATGCGGCGGAAATCTGTCTGATATATTCAGTAATTCATTAGAAGAGTGAAAAGTACCTTCAGACTGGAAAATAGCGCAAGTAACTCCGATTTTCAAGAAAGGTGATCGCAGCGATCCTGGAAACTACCGTCCCATATCTATAACTTCTGTTTGTAGTAGAGTTATGGAGCATATTATATGCTCGAACATTATGAATTTCCTAGATGAAAATAATTTGCTTACAACAAATCAATACTGATTTCGGAAGAAAATTTCATGTGAAACACAGCTGGCCCTATTTACACACGATGTAATAAAAGTTATTGATGCAGGTTCACAAGTAGATGCATTTTTTTTAGATTTTCAGAAAGCCTTTGACTCTGTGCCACACAACCGCCTTTTAGCGAAACTACGAGCATACGGTATATCGGATCAGCTTTGCGAATGGATAAAGGACTTTCTAACTGGTCGATCGCAGTATGTCGTTGTTGAAGGAGAAAGATCTTCTAATCTAGATGTCACATCGGGTGAACCTCAAGGAAGTGTAATAGGACCACTTCTTTTCTTAATTTTTATAAACGATCTCGGAGACATAGTGAAAAGCCTTTTTAGATTGTTTGCTGATGATGCGGTTATTTATAGGGAAGTAAGGAATTTGGCCGATTGTTTAGCAATTCAGCGTGATCTGGATGTTATTTTGGCATGGTGCGCTCAGTGGCAACTCACACTAAATTGTAAAAAGTGTAAGGCAATGAGCATAACTAACAAAAAGAATCCGATTGTTCAGAAATACAAGGTAAACAGTTCAGTTATTGATATGGTCGACTCTATGAAATATTTGGGAGTAACAGTACAAAGGAACATGAAATGGGACTTACATATTAATACGTTGGTAGGTAGAGCAAATTCTAGGCTGCGGTTCCTAGGTCGAATTTTGAAAAATTGCAATGAACAAACAAAGGAGATAGCGTACAAATCTCTTGTGCGTCCACATTTGGACTATTGTTGTGCCATTTGGGATCGGTTTCGTAAGGGGCTGATTGAGAGTACAGAGAAGAGCCGCTCGATTCGTGACCGCTTGCTACAGTCCTTATGAAAGCGTTACAGAACTGATTAGTAAACTAGGCTGGGAGTCTCTGGTAGATAGACGACGCACGTTTCGTATAAACTTGTTGGTAAATATGCGTACTCCCACTTTCACTTACGAGTGTAGTGAAATACTTCGTCCACCAACCTATTTGAGTCGGAATGACAGGAAAGATAAAATTAGATAAGTAAGGTGCCGCACTGATTCTTATATGAATTCGGTCTGTATACGGCCCTGTTAACAACTGTTAATTTATCTGATTTGCTTGGTGTATGTCCGTTACACTGTTCACAAATTAATGCGTATATTTCTCTGAAAAAGGGTAACCCAAAACTGCTTCCGCATTTACCTACTGTAGCAGTCAACATGTTTATGGTATGAGTGGTTACGTATTATTTGGATCGATTAAGTTTCTTTTTTCCTCGTTGGTGACGGCTTAGCTGTGACGTAATTGGTTTAACTGCCCACGTGGATGAAGCTGTAGGCTACAGTGTCAACTTCCCCATACCCACGCCCAGTAGAAAGTTAAGCGAACTCACATCAGTTACGTTACTTCCCGACGTTCACTATACATGTGCAGACTATCACCAGACAAGCTGACGCGATGACACTGACGGGTAGACCTGACAGTGTTGCCGGTTCTGTGCATGGTTTCCTAAATCATGGCATTTCCATAATATCCTCACGCACAATACCATATTTGTGGCTATTAACTTCTTTGTATTTTAAGAGTTCATAAAACAGGTAAAGAAATACCCAGTGAAAGCAGATATCTACTTTCATACCTCATATGTTGGTTATGACCTAATTTGTAATTCGAGTAGGAAGGAGTTCTCAGTAGTTGTTGCTGTATGGCGAATCACAGATTTCGTGTTTATTATGTTTATGGCTGAAATCGTTGAATACTATTGGTACTATCTCTCCTTACTTACTTACTTTCCGTTTCCAGAAAAAAAAATGACCGCAAATTCTCCTCAGCAGCTTTTGGTTCGACCAGACTGTTCCCATGATGTCCAATCTTAGCAGGTGTTCATGATCCTGCATCTGTCATTGTCCTCACAACCCCATTTCACCATATCACCGTATTGGATTTATATTTCGAAACCCCAGACTTCAATAGGTTCAGTGTCCGCCATGTGGTGCAATTTGTCGCCTTCTGGTAGTTCTTCCTTGATGGTCAAGACTGTCCCTCCACAGTCCCATACGGCTCGTCTCGGGTTGGTTCTCCAAAGGCGCTGACCTTTTTATGGAACTGTTCCTAGATTTCAGGTGAGGCTCAGGAAAATCTTGACCACGCATCTGGTGTCTGGTGTCTCCTTACTTAAACATTACGATCGAATTGTCTAAAGCCACAGTAAAATTGCATTTTCCAGGAATATAACAGAAATAGTTTCCTCGCACTTTTGAACAATTTTTGAGTGGTTTACTTTACTGTAAAGCAAGAAATTAAATGTTTTTTTTTTTTTAATATTGCAAAATAATTTCCTATATGCAGAGAGGTTTGTAGGCTGTCCATCTCCGTATGAAGATACCTGACGACCCGTGTTCGTGTGTCCACAGGCGGTACAGGGTGTGGCCTTGGAGGACCCTC
Organism: Vandiemenella viatica; assembly: GCA_031002005.1. Taxonomy (NCBI): domain Eukaryota; kingdom Metazoa; phylum Arthropoda; class Insecta; order Orthoptera; family Morabidae; genus Vandiemenella; species Vandiemenella viatica. The sequence goes on from JARYHS010009186.1 coordinate 271,536,386, forward strand.
CGGTTGGGACCAGCGTCGTGGTGACGGGGTGGCGCGTCGTCTCTTCTGGAGGCCCCTCTCCAGAGCACCTCCAACAGGTGACTATGAAGGTCTACGATTGGGACGAATGTAAGAGAATACACGAGCAGGTAGGGTCAGAATACGTGACGGAGAGCAAAATATGTGCGACCGCACAAGACAAAAGTGGTTGTCTCGGTGACAGTGGAGGACCCGTCATCGACGAGAAAACCAAAGTGCAGGTGGGGATCATCAGCCACTCGGGAGGGAGTTGTATCCCTCGCACGTCCCCTCACCTCTTCACGAGCGTCGCCAAGGTGAGGGGCTGGATCAAGGAGAAGACGGGCGTCTGAGGAGAACAAGAATTAGCTACAATGTATTATTATATAACATCTATTATAATATTATTTTACAACGTCTTAACTATCAATATAATTTGCTGAACAGGTTCAAACGATCTTTGTGAATTTAAAACCCACCCGAAAATATATCATCAGTGAACAAAACTAAAAGATAAATCCATGTAATGAATAATTGATGTAATAAAATGTTTAACAAGTTAATTATATCATATGGTAATAGTAAATTTATTACTGATATATACGAGAAATATTAGCGGTAATTAAATCTTCTTAAAGGAGCAGAAAGTATTTTTCATATGTATGCGAAAAATATTTGCAATCTTATTCCAAACAACCATCTCATGGACCGCCACGAGATTGATAGCTTGAAGGTAAGCGTCGTCACAGTAGATCTATCCGACGATGAAAACAAAATATAATGTTCAAAGGTTTTGTGCATCGACAAGATGCGCCATCTCTTATTACTATTACTATTACTCCGCGATTAACTAAAAGTGTGTGGCGGAGGGTGCATTGCACCTATCCGGAAAGGTAATGGTTTGGAAGAGATATACGGGATATGGCACGAGGAGCCCATAGGCTATTGTGAGGAACCATCCCAGAATTCGCGTGGAGTGATCTGGGAAAACCAGTTACAGTGATAGCGCGCTTTCAGCTGTAGCTTCAACGAGTACATAGCCAACCGTGAACACTTGAACGTTTTTGATCCACGGAGAAGATATTCATGACGTTCCAGTTTTTTTGAATAATTACCGTCGTCGCTATTAACGGGCAGCATGCTATCTAGATTTTATCATTAAAGACTTATACATTCACCAAGTGCTTTTATGAGCTTTCTGCTACATCAGAATATTCCTTAAGCAGTAATGAATTCCGAGTAGTCTCGCAGTCTAACCTTCATTTCCGACAGTTGTTCCTTATTCCCTTTATTAACTGTAAGTAATTTTGTACAAATTCTATTGGCGCTTATTTTTAGAGAAACTAACCATTACCGGTAATGCGACGACTCGATACCGTTGCTCACTTATCTCGCATAACATTGATTCAAGCGATTAATATATCACATTTTTGTCGCGGAATTAGTCAGATTCTACGTTTCAGTCACCAGAGGAAAACAAATCTGATAATAGTAAAACACAATAAGAAACCTTTTATCGAATGTAATGCAGAAAATATCATATAACATCTTTAAAACCTTTCATTAATCCACAGGGTATTCCGTTCTTATTTGAACAAGAAATATGTTTATTTTATAACGATTGAAAAAGTTCAATAAAAATTATAATATGTGATTATTGTAGGCCATTTGTTCTACAGTTGCTTGTTAAACTAATAATTATTATCTAGTAAATACGCTAATAAAACTGTTGTTGGATATTATTTATTTTTCGGACGCGTTTCGCCTCTCGTTGGGGTCTCTTTAGCGTACAATGTTTTTCCTGTAAAATGCGAAAATTGTATAATTCGATTTTACAAGCGTTTGTTTTTGTCCGTATGTCGAATATCACCACTAATGAAATTTGCCAAGTGACTCCCGTTGTCAGAATATTATATCAATGCACTATTCTGAATACTATTTAAAGTTAGGTAGAATATTCAATCCAGTCAAAGACATAAGCTATGTCAGAATATATCCCTTTAATCGCAACCAAAGTAAACAGACTGATCACGGTAGACATGTTAGAATATTATATAAATTTAAATTAAATTATAATACTCTGGCACACAGCGGATCAGTAAAAGAAGCCATGTTTGAATTTAATAACCATACATTTAAAGTTATATAGTCTTATCATTACTGCCTCTGAGCAATCAGTACTTCTATCTGTAAGTAATATAGAACACGTTCGCCTCAGTCTAGAGGTTAAATAACTTTTTTGTTCACTCCAGTTATGATAGAAAACTCATAACATTGACCAACCACCGACTGATATTTATATTAATTTCTAGTATATATCAAATACTTAGAGATATCCGAAGACTGCAGATTCTTTACCTGTGTTATAGCGTCTTTGCCTGTTGAAGGCGTTATTAACTTCGATAGCGACCACTAGAGGACACCACCTATGTAAACTGCTTTTTACTACCTTTCACCGTTAGTAACTGCAATAGCAGCCAACAGGTGGAGAAAACATCGAATAGCGCTAGTTTGAAAGTGGAATGTAACGTATAAGTTTGTCTTGTTTAAAATTAATCCTGTTCCTAACTCCTACATACCAAGCCAGGAGTTCCCCTGATTGTTAAATAAGTTAAAATAATTCAAGGTATCAGTTACTGTTTCTCAGGTTGTAATGCTTTAATATTTGACAAATAAAACTTCTAGAAGATGCCAAATAAGTCTTTAAATTTACTCACAATATATTAGTTTACATCCGAACTAGGTATGAATAGACAATAGAATCAGTTTACAAGTTTGGCTGAAAGTGCTGATATTATTGATAAATCATGTTTTCACCACAAACAAATAACACTGTTAACTGGTGTTTGTAAGTTGTTGATAGAGGTGGCTATAACAGAACTATTTGAATATTTTTTCCCTTGTGAACAACTCCTTTAAAAAAGTACATAATGTTAGACTGTAGAAAGATTGCACAATGCATCAGTCTTGGGATCATTAATTACTTTTTATCAATTTTCTCTTGCTAGTATCACTGTGTAGCACATAAGGTCTAAAATTTTCCTTTGGACAGATAGTAGAGGTCTTAAAGATAACTTTCCACAATCAAAATTGAAAACCTAATTAAATTTTAAAAATGTGTGCCAGATTTGTGGTGCAAGGTAAGGTATACTGAATGAATGACTGAAGTACTATTTACTTGTACACAATTTATGAATTGTTTTTAAAGGGTGCAAAGTTGACAAATTTCATTCTGAACTTGTAGAGGGAGGCAGAAGGTTGATATTTATTTATTCCAGCGAAGGCTACACAAACTGAATAACTAATAATATGTAAGAGGTTCCACTTAAGTTTATCATATACTATGGTGAAATAATAAAGGCTGTTTGTGAAAGTAATTATAAAGATGTGGTATAACATGAAAAAGTGAAAGTGGACAAATATTATTGAAGTTAGAGTCTGGTTACAAAAAAAAAAAAAGTTTATACTCCTACAGAAAATTAGCTCAGGTGGTACACAAATTAAAACATTTGTATGCTCCATAATATGCACAAAAAGCATATTCTTATGGTCACTATGTTAGAAACGCATGTCACATCTAATTTCCACGCTTCAAATTAAGAGAAAAACTGCCCACACACATATATAACAAATTTATTATTCTGAAAGAATAACTGCAACTGATTCATGAGGATAGGTTGACATAAAATAGCAAATTGGTTAAATAAACCTTCTGGAATCAGTTATTCATGTTCAGGTGAAACTTTATGGTGGATGGAAAGCATATTCACTCTATGTGGAAAATATGCGTCAAACATCATTACATTTTCTTACAGGTCGAAATAAATGTATACAAAACTCGTTCCCACACTGTTTGTTTTCCGATTGGTTCATTTACAGATTGTTAGCGAATAAATAACATTACCATATTTGTTTCACTATTCCCAAAAGTCAATAAGTTTCAAACAGCAAACCATATTTACATTTCAGATTACTTGTATGTACGTCTGTAACAATATTTAAATTGCAGCTAGTCTGTTATTGTGACACATTTACACCATATGTAAAACATACTATACAAATCACTACAGCCACACTAAACTTAATGCGAATTAATGGCCTCAACCGCCATTGACATTGTGGACATAACAATATGTCAGGCCTTGAAGCCAAAACGCTAAGTGACCCGTTACACTATGTCTGCCAACTTCGAAGAAAATCCAGTTCATACAGTTGAAGAAAAAGTTGCGATAGTGAGAGAAGGTATATACTCAAACAATTAATCGACAAAAGTAGATTTCTGTGTCATGTGACTATGTATTTATTTGTGTGTCTTCATGCACAAAATTCAGTAGATATCTTTAAACAAAATTTTGATTACACACAAATGTTGTAACAAAAATGTAAGTATGGATTAGAATTCATCCGCATGTAAGCTGTGTCAGCCGCTAAAACATCGAGCTCATTACAGATAGTAAAGAAGAAGATGTAAGAACATGTGAAGATTTTGGGTCAAGTTTATATCACCATGCATGATGACGTTGACATGAGATACATGGAAGAAATTGCTTGGCGTGTGATTGAAGCTTTGATTTTCTAGCGGCAATATCAGCGGAGATAGTGGTTAGGCTGAAATGCAATCTGGACCAAGTTTACAACTGAAACGTTTTTCTACAGCACAAGAGACGAGGGATTACAATGAGTTTTATTTTATAACAATTCTATTTAGTTAAGCAACTGCAAGGAATTTGACTGTCAGAACACTCCGCTGAACCCGCCATATTTGACGGGCTTCTAGGCTAGAAATAGTAATAATAGGGTATTTGACTAACTATTGAAAATTTTTTAAAATAGTTTATTGGTACACCTTATACACCGAGTGCAGAGATTTTTTGACGAAGATGCCTTATTTTGCGTAAATTTCGAAGTTAAAAGTTAAAGAACTAAAAGCTCGCCAAAACGATCCTTTTTTTTTATTTATTTTTTTTTTTTTTTTTTTTTAAATTGGTTTTTGGTCGTAAGACCATTTCACCAGCCCACATACAAAATTTTTCCTGTTACAGTTATTCTGACGTTTTCTTCTTAACTTATTTTACATATATATGATATTTTACATGTTACATGATTTACACGAGGGATTTTACATGATTCAGATTTGAGGTTTAACATAATTCAAATTGACATTTTACAGACAAGTTTATATGTACATCTATATACGTACCTGCACACATACATACATACACACATATATACATACACCCATGAACATACAAATATATATATTTAAATACACACACACATATACGCACACATATATATATATTGCGTCCATTTGCTTATATTTTTTTCTTCAGATGTTAATCTGCCCATCTCTCAGAAAGTCTATAAGTTTTATGTATATCTTAAAACGCTCCTTTGCTGCCTGGCGCGGCAACGACACTCGTGACGTCACACGTCTGTAAAAGCTGCCGCTGCGAATGGAGCGTTTCCTATTAACCAAGATTTCAACTATTTTTATTGTTTGTTGCTGGTTATTTCTTGTTTTAATGAGACTTCGTTTTGAATATAAAATCGAAAACAAATAGTAAAAGCGGAAAAATGTTGGAAGTAGACGCCTTATGTGTGGGACTAGCTATAGAAACAACCACAGTGTTTTAATCTGTGGAGCTTAAAAATGTAACAACTTGTAGGCTAACTGTCTCTATAACGGCTAGCTGTTGAATACTGATTTTAAATTATTCAGTACCTTATAGAACACATACATGCTCATTAATTAAATAAAGGGTTCTTTTGCCGCGGTCGTCAGGTTTTAGGTATTATTCTATCGCCGGGTTAGTGAAATGAAAATAGTTCCACAGTTTATGAGCAACTTCTACACACAAAACTTTATTCTAGTCATTAAATTCTGCTACTACAACCAGACGGAAAATACCACCACCAAACATAATAATTAAGATAAGGAATCGAACTTCTCCGAAGATCACAAGTTCGTGGGATGCAAGAGTTTCAAATACCAACAAAATCCTCCACACTCATTAACGTTCTTTTAAGACCATGCAGTCACTTAAAAAAAACATTCTATTTCAAATGATAAGTTCCCCTTGTTACACGTCTACCGAATACACTTTCCAAGTCCACCACACTTTCAACTGTTAGACCGAAAATGTTACTCCGTGCGACCTTCTCTGACGGAGGTCAAAGACAGACTCCTCGCTACTCAAAGATGATATATTATTAACAGATGGCGTCTGCTATAGATATTACATGGCGCAGACACTTGTTATGTTACAAACTTCAATTTGATATTGCGACAAAGTCACTAACTATTTTCTGTGAAGCTCATTTATACCGCAATTCCGTAGAGTTAAATGTAATACATTGTTTAAGGGGAGTATTATTAGGGTTAGGGTTCTTAGGTTCGATCCTCGTTTCGGATTTGTTTAATTTGTTTTCTTTTGTCGTTTTCTTTGGATACTAGTTGCTGTTGGTTGCATCGCATAATCATTTTTTACCTAAAATCCACCAAAACATCAATTTAATTATTCTTTTCTTTTCTCTGAAGCCTTCACAACTTTTTGGACAACAAGCGAATTACAACCATTTGAAACAACCAAAAAATATTTCAAAAAGGAAATCGGACGTTACTTACATACCGAAAACCATTTTTTTCAATGAAAATTATTTACATATTAAAAGTAAATATCGCCTAATAGACGCATTTATTTCAGGAGGGTAACCTGCAGTGGTATCGTCACGTAAAAATTCCAACGAAAAGGACACAGACCGTTCCGGAACTGTTGCAAGTTTATCGTAATGTTTCGACAAGTAATGTAACTTCTAAAATAAATTCCATTATGCACCGCCGTGCACCTGTATTTTTTTTTAATGATAGTCTATCTCTGGTAAGTTTAAAAATTAAGTTTTCTTGTATGGTAACAATTTATTTCAAACGCCTGCATGACTCTTAGCAACCATTATGAATTCTTCGAATAAAAACATGGTTCTGTAGTGCAAAAAACAGCAAACAAAAACGGAGAAAAATACACGCAAAAATCTTATCCCAACCAAGGTTCCAACGAAGGACGTTCTGAATTCACGCAGCTACATGGACACTACTTCCAAGTTGTTTGTCTTTATGTTAATAGTAAACACTTAAACATCACAGTTTCTTCATGTGAGATGAAGTGAAACGAGGTAGATAAATGAATAAATAAACAATTTATATTCAAAGTAGATAAACCATATTAATCGGAACAAAGGTTTATTTTCCACGAATTCACGACTCACAATAGAAAAAATAGTTTGAACAATGGGCTTCCTGTGATCCACCGATCAAGTGCTCCAGTCGACCGCGCCATTCGACTGAGCTTGGTCGATGATTACGCTGTGTTTCTGGGTGCTAGTAGTAATTTGTGTGTTGCTATTGGCGAGTCTCAAGTTAGGTTAACGCATGATTTTTCCGTAATATATTTTTAAACTTAATCATTACCATCATTAAAGCAGAGCGAGATTATTTTAATTAAAAAAAATACTGAGCCAATTTCATGTTGAGTTTTAGTTCATTATACCACATTATACCGATCTCTTACTATATTTATTTGAATGGGCTAGTTATTAGCTACAAGAAAAACCTTCATTTGTTTGCGCATGTTTGCGACACCAATACAACTTTTCTTTATTTTCGGCATGACTGCACAAATTTCGCGTACAGAATTTTTCGACGTATTGTTTGGAAACGGAAAACAGTCAATATCTAACTTTCAATAAATATAAATGAATCTCAAATTGATGCTGTTACATTTTTAAGCTCAGCAGAATAAAAGTCAGGTTTTTATTCTATAACTAGCCCCACAAATAAGGCAAATACTTTCGATATATTTTACGTTGTAGGCTTTTATAAATTGTTCTAGGTTTTGTATTCAAAATGAAATTTCATTAATAACAAGAAATGACCACCAACAAACATTAAAAAAAGTTGAAAACTAGGATAATAGGAAACGCTCTATTCGCAGCGGCAGCGTTTACAAACCTGTGACGTCACTCAAGCGACCACCAATCCTAGAGCGTTTTCTATCACGTGACCAGAGGTAAGAAAAGTATTAATTTTTATTTCGCTTTTTATTAAAAATAATTAATTGTTATTTTTAAAATTGAAAAAATTAGCTTCCTGAAGCATTAATCTACGAGAATGAGTTAAATTTATAATATATTTTTAATACTGTCAAATAGCCTATTAATATGTTGATTCAATATTTTTATGATTGGTCGCAAATTTTGATTCAAAAGAAAAAAAAGGAGCATAAATACGTTCCGTGATGTGAATTCTTTGCATGCTACGACACACAAACACCTATGGACAGTGAATGTAATGGTCGGTTCACAATTTTAACCATTAGAAAAAGAGAAAAACGTAGCCTTCATTCGTAGGTTGCTGTAACAGCTCTATCTTTGTGTTGATAGCAGTAGCATCTGTGGCCGTTACAGCTTTACAGACACCATGGCCTCTCTGGCCTCCTAATAATATCGCTGACTGAACCGTCCGTCACGGCTCGATGTGACATTTCGTTTAGTGGAAAGATACAACTACGAGACTGGCGTGAACGCACGTAATTCACGTAGTAGCCACATCGAGTAGCCATTTGTAGTTAGAAATAGCAACGAAGAAAGTACAGAAGCTGTGCCAACACTTTCACATAAAAAGAGAAAGGAATATTGATAAATAGCCGACGCAGTGTATCAGTTGAATTCGTGCCTTCTAGGAGGCTCCAGTCAACCAGACGCACGAGCGCTTAGAGAAACACACGTTCGTAAAATTTTAAATGAAATCTCTGGAATGTTCCTATTTTCAGTATCACACCTACCGCTGTTATCTCTGCCCTAATTAGAAGACACCGCTATAAACGAAATATCCAATTACAGCTAATCTGTTGCAGGAATTAGTTTCGCGTTATGATTTCTGGGTCACCTCTGCTTTAAAAGCTGCCAGCGTTCTGCCACGACAAGGAGTCCGATACCAGGGAATTCATCCGTGTTAACGACTGAGGCAGCTGCTAGCATTGAGGTGAGTGCGCACAGCAGAGCAGCACAGGGCACGAGCCTGGGACCCCGCGTATCGGCTGCTCGACTGCGGTGTTTATACGGCTTCACGCAACCACCTAGTCGAATCCTGGGGCGCTCCCTAGCGTCCTGCTCATAAACTACACATGTCACAAGAAACACAGTTGTCGTAGGAACACACGAAATTACTTTCCTCCAATAGCCTAGGTACGCCGCCTGAAACTGTTGCATAAAGCTGCTGAATGAGATGAAAACATAGAGCGCAACTGGGACTCAGAGAATATGAGAGCAAACTGACCAGTGCAACGGACAGTCTGTGAAGTAGCGCTGAGGTTGGTATTTTAGTAGTTTATTCAGTGAAGAGTATTGTAAGTCGCTCGTAGCCGGCACATCGAGGTACGTGAGAGAGCAAAACCGCCGACTATGTATCCTACAGTCAGTGGCGTACCTAGGTCAACAAGGGCACCGGTGCAAAAAAATTATTTTGGGCCCTCAGGCCAGATGGGTGACTTTTTTGTTGCTTGTAGGGGCCCCCTGAGCTGACGCTGGGGGCCCCTGAGTTGTGCTTGCGGGCCCCCTGAGCAGTGAGGGCCCTCAGTGAGGGGCTCCCTGTGACTCAGGAACCCCCTTAGACGACGGTAGAGCTAAACAAAAGGTCGCCAGTTTGCCTTGAATGCCTGTGGGCTTCTGAACTGCACTTGGGGCCCCCTGAGGTATGCTTTCGGGCCCCCTGAGCGTAGACAAAGTTTTAACATGAGCATAAATGATTTCTGTATGGATAGGTTGCATTCCAATGAGGGTGATGTATTTATACCTGTTAGTAAACACTTGTCATGTAACGAAATAGATATCGATACGGTCTGTGAAATCCTATGGATAGACTCAACGCAGCTAGGACAAAACTTGTGATAGAGTCTTTCTATCGTCCATCAGAAAAGATGTAACTATTGCTGAAGCGTTAAGCAATAATACAAGTAATATAGATCGTCAATTTCCGGATCATGCAATAATACTAGAAGGTGACTTCAACTTTCCGTGTATCGACTGGAGTAATTACGTTCACGTTACTCGTGACAGGGATAAAACGTCCTGTGAGATTATTCTTGACCTTATCTCAGATCTTCATCTTGAGCATTTCGTCACTGAATCAATGCGATGCCACAACGGTAACGAAAACATTTTAGATATTCACGTAACAAATAAGCCTGAATTATTCACGGACATTTCTACCACCACGAGAATAAGTGATCATAAAGCTGTAATTGCTACAGTAAAATTAACAGCCGCGTGCAAAAAGTAAAAAGAAAGGGTCGTTTACAGGTGCGAAAAGGCCCCAAAGGAGTGTTTTAGAACGTATTTGAGGGATATTTACGCTACCTTCAAAGAAGCAAAAATCTCGGTTGAAGACATGTGGCTTCGATTCATGCATATAGTCAGGGAAGATATGGACTTATATATACCAAATGGAAAATCAGGGGTGGGAACGATCCCCCGTGGTATACACGTGAAGTTAAAAGGTTACTTAAAAACTAAAGGAATATACATGCACGCTCAAGAAGGACAATGTATAGGAGTGATTTAAAAAAGTTAAGTGAGATAAGAGGACATGTTAAGAATGCGATGCGTGAGGCCTTTAATAACATTCGTTGTAATTCATTTTCCAAAAGTGTCAACGAAAACCCAAAGTAATTTTGGTCGTATGTACAAAGTAGGATTTTGCTGTTTTCGCAGCCATCGTAATAATATAAAATAATTTGCTTACGGGATTATCACTGCGTTGAAATACTCCTCCTTCTTCTTTTACCGACGTTTCGACCAAGCGTTAGGTCTTCTTCAGGGGCCGTCTACAGAATCTGCTACAGACTGTGATCTGCTGGAGACTGGCGTGGCTGTTTGTTTACATATTTGTACTGTCGATTGTCTGATTATCCAGAGATGTTGTTTAAGATTTAATATCTTATGAGGTGAGACCTCTACCTATTTTCAGTTGAACAATGAGTTTTACGAACAACACGAAGGAGTGACAATGGGCAGCCCTCTTTCGCACATCATAGCGGATTCGTTTATGGAAAAATTTGAAAAGCCAGCCTTTGAGACTGCATCAACGAAACCATCACTTTGACTAAGATATGTAGACGATACTTTTGTGATATGGCTCCATGGTGAAGAAGATTTGAAACAGTTCTTCGATCACATCAATAGTATTCATTTAAAGATAAAGTTTACAATGGAGCGAGAAGAGAACAGTCAGTTGGCTTTCCTAGATGTTTTAGTGAAAAAGCACTTAGGAGGCAGGCTTGGACACACGGTATTCAGATAACCAGCACATACAGACAGGTACCTCCACGCTTTATCACACCATCACCCATCACAAAAACGATCCTTGATTAAAATGCTGTTCTGCAGGGCACAAAGAATCGCGGACGAGGAACATTTAATAAACGAACAAGAACATCTTAAATGGGCACTGATACATAATGCGTATGGGTTTAATATGATAGTAAATGCAATGTCAACTAAGCAAAAGAAAAACTGTCTTGATGAACACCAGAAATAAAAAGCCGAGCTGCCATACGTAAAAGGTTTCCCCGAAAAAATTGGAAGAATTTTAACGAAATCTAATATTCTACCCATATTTAGAATTGGAAACGAAGTGAAAGAAAACCTGCGAACTGTCAAAGATCGAAGGTCTCCCTTACAAAGCAATGGAATTTATGAAGTACCCTCGCCGCTTCGCCATTATTTGCCCGTTCGTTTGGGCTGTGGTATTGAAGGTTGTTGTCTCTCGACATTTCCTTCTCATCGTTTATGATAGTTCACTTCTTTTCTATTGGTGCGTCGTCTTGTTGGCTATTTTATTGGATCAGTGACAGTGGACGTTTATGGAAATCAATTTCTGTTGTATATGTACCTAGATTACTGATGAGTGGGTTGTTGTTTTTGTGTGCGGATCTGTAGAATGTGGCTGCGCTTTCTTGAAACCTTTGCTGAATTGTTTGGAGACCTGTTGCTTCATGGAGGTCATGTGTTGGGAATCGTGATGGCAGATGTAGGGCCCGTTTGAGGGCTCTGTTTTGTATGACCTGCAGTTGATGAGTATTTGTCCTTGAAGCATACCCCCACACTGGGCATGCATATTCAATGACTGGTCTTATTAAGCTGCAGTAAATTTTTACTCCAGTCGCTGGCGCCAAAGTACCGTCTCGGTTTAATAGTGGATACAGCTGTTGCAGTCTCGCGCTGGCTTTTCTCTTTATTTCTTCTATGTGCGTGCGCCAAGTTAGTTTGGCATCTAACGTTACACCGAGATAGCGTGCGGTATTTTTCCATGGAATGGGCTCTCCCTGGAGCGTCACTTGCGGATGAACTGCGTTTCTCTTTCCTCGTCGGTGTGCTAGCATGATGGCCTGCGTCTTTTCTGGGTTGATGGCTATACGCCATCGTCTTGCCCAGGCCTCAATCTTATCCAGCGCTTGTTGCAGGCGATGTGTGGCGAGTTCCCTTCTTCGGCTGCTGGAGAAAACTGCCGTGTCGTCGGCATACTGAGCTATTTTGACACCTGCCGTTTCCGGGATATCCGATGTATACAGTGAGTATAACACCGGTCCCAGAACCGATCCTTGAGGCACTCCGGCGTTTGTTTTTCTTCTCGAGGAGAGAGCTGTCCCTACCCTCACCCTGAACGATCTTCCCCGCAGGTACGATTCTAGCAGCTGTACGTATGGCCCGGGGAATCCCAGCTCAAACAGCTTGCATAGCAGCCCGGAGTGCCATACGGAGTCGAAGGCCTTAGCTATGTCAAGAAGCACTAGTCCACAGAAGTTCCGGTGATTGAAAGCCTTAGTCGCCTCCTCGACCACTCGTAGGAGTTGGTGGGTGGTAGAGTGCCCCCGGCGAAACCCCATCTGATGGTTTGGGATGAGATTCCCTTCATCGATGATCTTCTCCATCCTTGTAAGCAGTATTCTTTCGAATATTTTACTAACCGATGGAAGCAGGCTAATAGGGCGGTAGTGCTGGGGAAATACAGGGTCCTTGCCGGACTTGTGTATCCCAATGACTATTGCCTGTTTCCAGCATTTTGGGAAGGTCCTCGTTCTGAGAATAGTGTTGAAAACTTCAGCCAAGTATGAAAGAGCTTTCAACGGTAGGTGCTTTATGAGGGTGTTATTTATTCCATCTATTCCTGGTGCTTTATTGGGATGAAGTCTCTTAATGCAGTTTTTGATTTCTGAGACGTCAACTTCTGGGATGTGCTGTGCATCGTCGGTGGCGGCTGCCTCCTTGTAGGTTCTCAGTCTCCGCCTAATTTCAGTCACCTGCTCTTCGTCTATGTCCATATCTAAGGGGGAGAAATGCTTCTCAAAGTTGTCTGCGAGAGCATCCGCCTTCTCCTGCGGGAGGTAGACTAACCCCCTTTCTCCATGGAGCGGAGGAAGTCTTTGCTTCCGCTTCGTAAGTCTCCTTGTCTGTATCCACAGGGAGTCCTCATTGGGTCGTATCATTGAAACTCTGGCCTCCCATTCCTTATTTCTATGTTCTGTGAGGGCTGCTTTTAATTCCTTTTGGAGTCTATTAAGCAGGCTTTTGGTGTTTCGATTCCTAGTTAGCTTCCACTCTTTCATGACCCGGTTCTTGTTTCGGATCATGGCCAGTAGCTGAGGTGGAAGCTGTTGCATTGCATGGTTGTTGGTCTGTTTCGAAGGGATGGCGGCTCCCGATGCTTCCTTCACGGTAGTTTCAAAGAATTTCAGGCTCTCCTCCACATTTTCGTGATGTCTTGTTTCGAAGGCGTGGGCGATGATCTGTCGGTATCTGTCCCAGTTGGCGTGTTTGTAATCCGGAACAGTTTGCTGTTCAAGCTGCCATGGTCCTACTGCTATCTCGAAGAGTACAGGACAATGATCGGACGACAGCCGGTTGATGGTGCTGGCTGCTAGGTATCCTGTGATGCCTCTGCTGATGCAAATGTCCAAGACGTCGGGACGTCTTCCATTCGCCGGGTAGTGAGTAGGCTCTTCGGGGGCAGTTACATTCATGTTTAGCCTTTCTGCCAGTCTCCTTAGCTGTCTTCCTGAACTGTTACACGCTCGACTATTCCAATCAGTGTGTTTACAGTTCAGATCGCCGCCTATGATCAGCCTGCCCCTTATGCTGGCCAGGTTGTTGATGTCTTCATCTTGTAACTGCGCTCGTGGTGGACGATAGGCTGATACTACAGTGATTTTTCCATTCGCGGTGGCTACTTCGACTCCCACCACTTCAAGTTGGTTCATTGGCGGGAGAGGCACTTGGTTGTGTGGGAGTCCCCGTTTAATATATATAGCTACGCCACCGCCTGCCTGTTGGTCGGTCATAACGGTAGCAGTGGTAATTTGGTATTGCTACTCGGATGCCTGGTTTCAGATGGGTCTCAGACACCAAGCAGATGTCCACTCCTTGTTCATGTATAAACTGTCTGAACTCAGTTGACTGGTTGTAGATACCATTTGCGTTCCACACACAAAACGCGATTCCATGTATATGAGGAGCTCTATCCATTATGTTCTTGGGTAGTGCTGGTGGTTGCAGCTAGAGCTGACGTAACTGCTGCCTGTATGTTCATTGGCAAGCGATTTAGCATCTCTATAATGTTAAGCATCATTTTCATCATGGTGTCCATCATTCCAGACAATTTATCCATGAGACCATGCACCAGGCTATCAGCTGATCCTTGTTGACTTGGCTGGTTGGAAGGGGCAGGTTGGGTGCCGACCATTTCAGCTCGATCCGCAGTCAGGTTACTTTTCCTAACTGCCTTTGGTGTTTCGGCGTGGTTGGCGACCTGGTTTGCACAGGTGTCCGCGTATGTGCTCCCATTCACACCACTAGTTGGGTGTTTCTTATTATTCTTCTCACGTTTGGGGTTCTGCTTTTTCTGAGTCTGACGTGGGTCTTCTTTCTTGTTAATGTCATTTGCTTCCTCTTCTTGCTGGCCAGCCGTTGGCGGGATCTCCTGTTCATTTCTCCCTTGCGGTTTCTTTCGGCGTTGGAGAATTTTGTCTTGTTCCGCGGGCAATCCTCTTTGTCGATCGCGGGCTTTCTTGTACGCCTGGCATCCTTTGTAGCTTGCGACGTGGTTTCCACCGCAGTTGGAGCATTTCGCAGTGTCCCGTCCTCTCTGCGCTGTACATTGGTTGGAATCATGTTTACCAGCGCACTTGACACAAACTGGTGGCATTTTGCAATTCATTGCCATGTGCCCGTATAGCTGGCAATTGTAGCATTGAGGTGGTCCAGGTGATGAGCGGAGTTTTTCTGTAGTTACTTTGAGGTGGCATATTGTCTCTAACTTGAAGATCTCTCTATTTTCTGGTGTGTCCGGCAAGACGGCGAGGAAAAGGGGCATTGCTACGTTGCTGCCCGGCCTCCTTAGTTGAGCTACTGTCTGGACGTTGAATCCTATCCCCTTTAGCTCCTCCTTCAGATCGCTGGCTGGAAGTGTTCTGGGTATTCCTCTGAATACCACTTTCAGGAGGGGTAAGGCCCCAGTTGGAAATGTATAGTATGGGGTGCCCTTTTGCTGCAGCATCTCTGTGACCGCTGTGTAGTCGGCCACCGTAGTAAAAGTAAACTTGATTTTGTCCCCTCCTGCAGACTTGGCTGCGAAGGGGTCCTTGACGACGGCTTCCACTTGGTCGTGCAGCATCTTGAAATTTTCTTCGTATTGGACCACTATAGGTGGAATATGGGCCGATCTCTTAGCTGGCGGGGTTGGTGTTTCCTCAGTCTGCAGGGGCTGGAATGGATTGTTGGTTTCCATTACAAGCTCCGGGTCCAGTGCGGGTGGCGGCTTTGCTGTGCGGCGGGGTGTTATAAATCCTTCCGCGTCTGGTTGCTGCGCTTTGCGTCGGTTTCCTCCGCTTGCGGCAGCAGTCGTCTGCTTGGGGGTATTTGCTTTTTTGAAGTTTGTCTGCGGTGGTGTATAAGGCGTCTGGAATGGGAATGTTGCGGCCGAGTACTCGGTCGTCCCCTTCTTCTTCTTGTTTGCTTTCTTCTCTTTGCTGGCTGTAGCACTGGAAAGTTGTTGTACGGGCACGCTGACTTTCGAACCTACTTGCGCGTTGTTCGTTCCTCGGTTGCTTTAGTTTCCCCGCTGTGATCGGTGAGGTTCTTCTCTTCGATGCGCGGGGGTCTACTGGTCCGTGGGCAGGCTGGTTCGTCGTAAGCGTTATCCTTACAATTCCGTCGGGGTCCACCCTCAGGTCCTGTGGGAACTGCCTGGTCGTCGTCCGTGTTGTTCCGTCCGCTTCCAAGTCCGGTAGGGATAGCCGGGTCGTCACCATTGCCGCAGCTCCCGCCGGCAAAGTCGAGTGCGCTGGGGCACTCGGCCCGCCTGGCGCGGAAGAGCGGCTAGCGTATTCCTCGTCGCACATCTACACGTTACGATGGTCAACTCGGAACTGGAACTGGAACTCGAACTATGAAGTACCCTGTAACTGCGGAAAGGTATATATAGGCGAAACCCAACGAGCCCGTAGCCGAGAGGATACGTGAACATAAGAGTCACTCCCGTCTGAGGCATCCCACGAAATCAGCTATTGCCGAACACCAGATGCAAGCAGAACATGAAATACTGTGGCAAAATACAAGACGTGCTAGCTAACACCAAAGGTTATCTTCCAAAGAAAAGTGAGAGAGGCTATTGAAACATTCAAACATCCAAACAATCTCCACAAAGTTGGTGGTTACGGTCTTAGCCAGAGTTGGAAATGTTTGTTAGATAAATAATTAACTCTTTTTTTTTTATTATTTATTTATTTGCCCTTTGGTCTGAGACCATTTAGCCAGCATTATACATTAATGTTTGTTTGTTATTTTCTTCTTACAGAGTATTGGAGGCTTCAAATCGTCAGTTCTGTGTCTTGAAGGAAGCGAACTATTGCCTTGTAGATTTGGACATTTTTTGATTGAAGAATTGTAGTAACAATCGCAGGGAATTTGACTGAAAGCTGTTCGAGGCGCCTGTAGAAACGTTTTCGTTGTGATTGAAACCGTGAACAGGAAAACTCTGGACCCACAGATTTTAAATCGTTGACAACATCTCTGGATAATCAGACAATCGACAGTGCAAATATATAAACAACTAGCCACGCCAGTCTCCAGCAGATCCCAGTCTGTAGCAGATTCGATAAATGGCCCCTGAAGAAGAGCTAAGGCTTGGTCGAAAAATTTGGAAATGAAGAAGAAGGAGTATTTCACCGCAATGATAATCCCGTCAGCATTTTATATTTATATTAATATATGTAATATGTAAAAAAAGTTAGTGGTAGTGACAACAATAAACCAATTTTACTACAGGATAGTCGGGAAGTTGATGACAGGCTGCCGTATTTAACACCTAATTAAAAAAAATATTTCACTGACGAAACCAAGGAAAAGAATCCCATTTTTCCACGGCGTGTAGAATTAGAGATGGATCCGGTACAAACTGATAGTGTAGGTATCACAAAGCAATTAAAGCTCCTGAAGTGGGGGAAAGCGCCGGGTCCCGATAGTATATCAATAAGAATATTTTCGTAATACGCGGAAGAAATAGAACCATTTCTGTCAGATATATTCTGCAAATCCTTGGAAGAAAGAATACTACCTTCTGACCGGAAAATAGCTCAGGTGATTCCCATTTTCAAGAAAGAAGATCGGAGAATTATCGACCCATATCTTTTACATCTGTTTGCAGTAGAATTCTAGAGCATGTCATATGCTCTAATATTATGAAGTTTCTAGATGAAAAAGAGTTACTTATAGCAAACCAACACGGAGGTCGGAAGAACAGATCGTGTGAAACGCAACTGGCCCTATTTACACTCGACGTAATGAAAGTTATTTATGCAGGTTCAAAAGTTGATGTGATTTACTTGGATTTTCAGAAAGCTTTTGATTTTGACCACACAACCGACTTATAGCAAAGATTCGAGCATACGGAATATCGGATCAGATTTGCGATTGGATACGCGATTTTCTAACTGGTCGGTCACAGTATGTCGTTGTTATTGGGGAAGCCTCTTCTAAGCTAGACGTTATTTCGGGGGTTCCTCAGGGAAGTGTAATTTGACCACTTCTTTTCCTAATTTTTATCAACGATCTCGGTGACAACGTTAATTGCAGGATGCGATTGTTTGCTGATGATGTACTTATCCATAGGGACGTAAGTTGCTCTGAAGATTGCTTAGAAATTCAGCGCGATCTGGATATTATTTCGGAATGTTGCCGTAAATGCCAGCTTATACTTAACTGCAAAAAGTGCAAGGCTATGCGAATAAGTAATAAAAAGACCACGTTTTGTCATGAGTACAAAGTTAACAATTCATTTGTTGACACGGTGGATTCCCTGAAGTATATAGTCATAATAGTACAAAGCAACATGAAATGGGACTTGCACATAACTTCCGTTGTAGGCAAAGCTATTTCTAGATGACGATTCATATTTTGAGAAGTTGTAATGCTCATACAGAGGAAATAACGTAAAAAACACTAGTGTGCCCGCATTTGGATTACTATTGTGGAGTTTGGGATCCATATCGAAAGGGATTGATTGACCCCTTAGAGAAAGTACAGAGGAGAGCCGCTCGATTCGTGACTCCTAGTTACAGTTCTTACGAAGGTGTCACAGAATTGATACATAGGTTGGGCTGGGATTGTTTGGCAGACAGACGACGTCGTTTTCGTTTGAATTTATTGGAGAATATGCGAAAATTTTTAATTTACGAGTGCAATTAAATTCTTCTTCCGCCAACCTATTTATGTCGCAATGACAGTAGGAATAAGATTAGAGAAATAAGATGCTTTTATGTATTGTTTCTTTCCTCGTACCATTATGGATTGGAAAGCACAGAATTAGGATTTTTTGTTTTAAAGAGAATTGTGCAATATTTTACAACTTTTTTTCTATTCAGTGATGTACATAACAGAACAATTTTGCACATCTTTTGTTTGGTGATTCTACAAAGAAATAGGAACAATGTGTTTTACACGTTGCGCTTGTTGTATTATCGTTGTAATGTACTCGTGACAATCCAGACACTGACTTTGACGGTGAATGTTTGTTGTAACTGGGACGCGACTGTACCGGTACTTTTGTGTTTGTTTCAGAAATCTGAAACCCGACATGTTCCTCCTCAGCCTTCAGTATTGATTTGCTGTGTTGTTGAGACCCGTTGACTTCAGTATCTTGTACCGACGAAAGCATAAATGTCTCAAAATAAAGCAGAAGAAAATAAGACACTTTTTTGCTTGAGATGTAAAACTACAATGTACGTGATGTAATTTTAAAGGCAAAATAAAAACTATATAAAATGAAACTACACAAGTCGAAAAAATTAACAAATCGATAATCGCAACCACCCTCGGTCCCAATTCTTTTTTTCATTTAATTTAATTTTAAATTGCAATGTAGCGCACACTCCGGTGCAATTATCCAATACATCCATCTTCCCCCTTTCCTGCACCCACCTACATTTGCCCTCTACAAATTTAAACTTTAAATTTTTTCAACATTTTTGGTAAATTATTAATCATTTCTATTGGTAACTTATATCAATCGCTAACACCCTTACCTAAAGAAGAGAATCTTCCTACACCCTTGTGACTGAAATCGAGTGCCAGCTAATGGTCATGGTTATGTTTTCCCTTCCATGCATTACATTTAATTCTGACACCAATATCTTTCCATTCATCATCACCAATATCCTTGTTCACTCCTCCTGTCTTGCAAAGAATCCCATTCCAGCTTCTTTATCATATCTGTCACTGAATGCATTCTGCTATAATTTCCTGAAACAAATCTAGCAACCCTTTTTTGCACCCTCTCCAACTCCTGTATTTGATACTCAAAATGTGGGTCACATACTACACTACCATATTCAAGCAATGGTCTGACAAAAGTTTTGTAACCCAATTCCTTTACTTCTCTCGTACATCCCCTCATCATTCACTCCAACAAGTGCAGAATTGTGAAACCTTTTCCTACTCCCTGTCCAATGTGTCCTGCCCAGTTAAGCTTGTTATCAAATGTAATGCCAAGATACATTTCAAGTCTTCAATAAGCAATTATTCCCACATCTTATATTCATAATCAATCATTAGTTTTTTAGCAGAGCATCTCTTTGTTATTCTTCTTTAGATTTATCTTCATCCTATGTTGACCAACGCATCTAGATATCCTGTCCATATCACTCTACAGCTGTTTACAGTCCTCTACCGTTTTGATCCTAGTGTGATTATCTGAAAAATTATACAGCTTCACGGAGTTTGTGAGCAAATACATTCCATGCTGCAAGGACTATTATGTAACGTAACTGTTTAATTATGATGCCAGTTCGGTAAGTCGACAAACGGAAATAAAAGTTGACGCAACTCTGCATTCAATTAAATTCACTTGACTACATTCCAAGCCTTCAACAAACAATTCTTTCCCCATCTTATAATCTTAATCAACCTTTATTTTTTTATTTGTGCATCTAATAAACTGACTCTTCTTTGCATTAACCTTCATCCCATGTTTTACAACCCAACTAGACATCCTGTCCAGATCACCCTGGGGCTGTTTACAGTCCTCTACCGTTTTGATCCTTTCTTTACAGCATTATATCATCTTGCAAAAAAATCTAATTTCTGATAGTAAACCATCAACAGAACTATTTATTAGAATAATGATTGGCAATGGTCCCAATACGCTTCCCTGTTGTACTCCCACTTTTACTTCGACTTCTATTGATACAGCATTTCCTACCCTATCTTTTTATTTCTGGAGACCCTACTGCCATTCTGCTTGTTGCAGTGTCAATGGCGTCCAGACTCCAGATGGCTCTGTGTCTCGCTGTGGTGGTTATGCTGCTGACAGCGTCCACAGTCCACACCAGCGGTGAAGAGGAAGCGCGGTCTGAGGAAGCCTCCATCGAGGACTTTCCGTGGCAGGTGTCTGTGCAGTTCGATGGCGAACACGAGTGCAGCGGCAGCGTGCTGAATGAGCGCTGGGTGCTGACGGCCGCCACCTGCTTGTTCCTGGACGAGGAGTGCACGGTGAGGTCCAGCTCCAGCACGTGGGATCGAGGCGGAAACCTGCACAAGGTCAAGAGCAAGATCGTCCACGAGCTGTTCAACGACTCCCTTCCTATTGACTACGACGTCACTCTACTCCAGGTGGAGGAGCCCTTCGTCTGGACCAAACAGCTGCAGGTACGATAAACAACACGTCTATGACGTCAGAGTGGACACTGTACCGACCTACTGATCCAGTGTAAGCTTCACGGGTGTTCAGCCACGTACCGTCAAAAAAACACAGCGTTTCGACAGCTGACTCTGCTGTCATCATCAGGAGCGGAAAACATCAGACGTTGTAAGCTATAAATCACCTCCTAGACTTGCTTAGTATAAGTCCGTCCTGTCAGTGACTTCTATCTTACAACGCCTGATGCTTTTCGCACCTGATGATGACAGCAGAGCCAGCTGTCGAAACGTAGTGTTTTTTTTTTGACGGTACGCGACTGAACATCCGTGAAGCTTACATTGAATACAGGAATGGTTAACATATAAGGTATCAACCGTTTATAATTATATGTTTCCATCAACATGATTAATTTAATGTAATTGCAATGGAGCGCTCGCTTCCATGGTAATTTCCTTACTCACTCAGTTCTCCCCTTTCCTATACCCAGCTACTTGTCTGCAACACAAATTTCAATTTGAAATTCTTTCAAAGTTTTGGGTAAATTATTTATCATTTCTCGTGGTAACTTATTCCAATTCCTGTTCACTTTATCTTGCAAAAAAAAAAAAAAAAAAAAAAAAAAATCGTCCCACACCCTTGCACTGGTAATCGAGTGTTAGCTTGTGCTCATGGTCATCTTTAAGCTTATATGCATTACTTTTCATTCTTACACCAATATCTTTCTATGCCTCATCACCGATATACGCATTGTACACTCCCATGACCCTCTTCACCCTCCTCCTGTCTTCCAATGAGTCCCATTCCAGCTCTCTTATCACATCTGTTACTGATTCTGTTCCGCGGTAATTTCCAGAGACAAGTCTAGCAGCCCTTCTTTGGATCCCCTCCAACTTCTGTATTTGATACAAAACCTGGGTCCCATAATACACCACCATATTCAAGAAATGCTCTGACCGAAGTTAAGTAAGCCAATTACTTTACTTTTGTGATAAATCCCCTCATCATTCCCTCCAACAAGAGAAGGATATTGAAACCTTTTCCTACCACCTGTCCAATGTGTCCTACCTAGTTAAACTTGTTATCAAATCTTAAGTCAAGACGCTTAAATTTTAAGTCTTTAACAAGTAATTCTTTCCCAATCTCATAATCATAGTCAACCTTTAGTTTTTTTAGCTGTTCACCTCTTTGTTATTCTTCTTGCATTTATCTTCAACCCAGCTAGAGATCCTGTCAAGGTCACCTTGTAGTCCTGTACCGTTTTCACTCTATTGTGAATATCTCAAAAACTGTAGGTTGCAGTTCCATGGAACAAATACATTCCTTACTCCATGGACTATTACGTAACATACCTATTTAATTATGACGCCACTTCGGTAAGTCGACGAACTGAGATAAAAGTTGACGCAAATCCGCATTAATTTAAATTCACTTGACTATTACAACGTCAAATCCCCACATCATCAGGTGACACTAATTCATTGAATCCAGTACACACAACGCATTGATCCAGTGACCTCTACAATCGGAAACCAAATTATTAATTAACTGTGATCATAAGAATTTAAAACTGTCAAATAAATGAAACCACAAATTTTAATTCCATCTTCTTAAACTAACTACCAAGCTTTCAACTTTTCTAAAATTAATATATGTTGAGTTAAACATATAATGACTATTCAAACCGAATTTAAAATTTTTTAAACGTAAATGCTAATAATTCTCCTCGTTAACGACAGTGTTAAATATGAAGTTGATACTTTAAAATTTAAACTGATTGAGACACCAGAATTTTGCCTCTGATAATTTAAATCGCAACACAAGCAACCAGAGGTCAAGCATTCCAGTGACTCTCTGTGTCAGCCGATCTCATCGCTTCTGCTGAATCACTGTACATGGTTGGCGGTACTGCTGATGGCCCCGTGACTAAAGTCTGTTTCATGTGAAGTTCGATGACATTCCGATCAAAACTTTCAAGAAGCATTACACATCGTTACCAAATATAGCCAGTGAGAATGAAACTGAAAATACTAAAAGCTGATCACCAATCTCGGAACAGCTGGTCATCAACACTTGATTACTGCTCTTATCATTGCCGGCAGGTTAGATTAATACTCTCATACTTCGAATTAATGCTCATGTTTCCATTTATATATTTTCTGTAATAATAATAAACGATATAAACGAAAGAATAAAGAAATAC
>JARYHS010009186.1:271560826-271577874 GCA_031002005.1 Vandiemenella viatica
TTCTTTTGGTAACTTATTCCATCTCTGACACCCTAATCTACGAAAGAGAATCCCCCTACACACTGTTTCTGAAATCGTGTCGCAGATTGTGGTCGTGGTCATCTTTATCCTTCCATGCATTACTTTTAATTATTACACCAATATCTCTCCACGCATTACATTTTGAGTATCAGATACAGGAGTTGGAGGGGGTACAAAGGAGAGCACCTAGATTTGTTTGCGGAAATTACCGCAGAATACAATCAGTAACTGATATGATAAAGGAGCGGGTTCGTAGTCGGTGGAAGACAGGAGGTGGTTGAAGAGATGTTTGTTCGTTCAGTGCTTATAATCACGATAAGGCATGGATGGATTGGGATTTCACATGGAGGGAAGTTAGGGTCATATGATAAGCTGAATTCAGTGATAGGGAGTTGAAAATTTTTGTTTTGAAGCAAAGGCAGTCACGGTCTGGAATAAATTAGCAATGAAAATAATAGAAACTTTAACAAAAACACCGAAGGAGCTTCAATTTGCAATTTGTACAGGATGTGCGTAGGTAGGTGGTGGAAAAAAACAATAAAAATTAAAAAGATCGAGACATGGGAAGGTGGGGCTGTACGGACGCAGGCATTGGAGCGTGTGCTGCGTCGCCAGTAGAAATTAAATTAAATAACAGCTTCTTTACGACTTGGCGTATGGGTGAAATAGTTGAGCAAGTACGCATCAACGTACAGCGAGGAGAAATTATTTTCGGGGTTTCCTACCCCGTGACTAGCCCCCGCCCGTGGCTCAGGTGGTTGTGGAACCCTGACAGCGTCTTGACCGAGCGTGGAGGTGAGTGGTAACCTGTGCCTCGCGTTCCGGAGCACGCGGTTCGAATCCACGTACGGACAACCTCAACTGGTTTTTTTGTGGTTCTTCCAAATCACTCCACACCAATGCCGTGATGGTTCTTTTAAAAGACCATGGCTAAATTCTTTCCAGTTCCTTGTCCAAATCCTCTGCCGCCTCTAATTAAGAGAAATTAGGTGATTAGTGTTCGTTGATGCCCACCCCGTTGGCTGCAGCGCTGACACGGGGTTAGCTGGTTCCAGTCCTGGTGGTGGACTTGGCCGGCAGGGTAGCAGAGGTGGTGGTGCACCATTGCTAACCAACAAATTGTGCGCCAAAATCCTTTGGTGTCTAAGCTGTTTGACTCCAGTGATGTTCATATTCCTCACTGCAATCTGCTTTTGTTTTTCAGGACGTCAACACCACGGAGGTTCTCAACATACGTGCCTGGGCGTACTGGGTGAGTACTCTCTCCACTTATCTCTTATTACTCTCAGAGATCTGATTAACACGAAAGCTTTCAACCATAAGATATTCAATATTAGAATAAGAATCTCGCCGTTTGGGCCATCGTCGCGAAGTGTAAAGTAGAAACTGATATGAAAAATGGACAAAGACACTGCCGCCTGAGCAGCTACCTCAAGTACGATAGGGTACAAAAAAAAAACAAGGAATTATTTTTTAAATAATATTTAAATATATTTTCAATTTTTATACAAAATAACCTTATCACCTTCAAAATACTCTCCATTAAAATATACATTTGTCTCACCGATGTCCACTCTTCGAAACATTTTCTGTGGTCATCTTTAGAAATGGCTGACAGCTTCCCCCCCCCCCGTTTTCCCTTGTTCTCTTGAAAGTTGTCAAATCGGTGTCCTTTCATGCCCCTTTCCATGCGTGGAAATAAGAAAAAGTCGCACGGAGCCAGGTCAGGCGTAAGGTGCGTGGGGCAGCGGAACCATGCCATTTAAACTGCCTAACAGAGACAGCTGTGTGTGCAGGTGCATTGTCGCGTGGAAGAACCAGTCTCCTGTCTGCCACGAATCAGGTCTTTTTGACGAACACTATTGCGTAATCTTCTTGAAACTTCCAAATAACAGGATTGATTGCGGTCTGATTGGGGGGAAAAAACTCTGAATCAACTACGCCCTTGGCATCAAACAAGCAAATGAGCATTGTTTGATGTTTGATTTGGCTTGACGAAATTTTTTTGGACGGTGTGACCATGACGTCTTCCATTGGCTTGGACTGTTGCTGTTCTGGGTCGTAACCATAGCACCATGACTCATCACCAGTAATGACCTTTGACAGAAAATCTGGTATCAATTTCAAGCTGTTCTTCAAGCACGGCATGTTTCAACTCGACGTTCTTTTTGACTGTCAGTCAGAGCCCGAGGAACAA
This sequence comes from Vandiemenella viatica, assembly GCA_031002005.1. NCBI lineage: Eukaryota > Metazoa > Arthropoda > Insecta > Orthoptera > Morabidae > Vandiemenella > Vandiemenella viatica. The sequence goes on from JARYHS010009186.1 coordinate 271,563,045, forward strand.
ACTTGGCAGCAACCCTTTCCATTCCAAAATCTTCGGTTATAATTCGCTGAGCCGAGCTCCAAGATAACCCACTAATCTCTGAAGTTGATCAATTGTCTGTTGACGGTCTGAGAGCACAAGCTCTTGAATTTTTTCAACATTTTTCTCGATTCGGGCAGTCGACGGACGTCCAGAACGAGGTTGTCATCAATCGACATGTCGCCATTTTTAAACCGACTGATCCACCGTACACTTGATTTTTCCCATAGCGTCATGTTTGTAAGCGGTTTTCAACATTAAAACAGTTACAGCAGCATTTTTACTGAGTAGAAAACAAAATTTCACAGCTGCACGTTGTCCACTTAAACTTGCCACCATCAAAAGCGAAAAAATAACAAAATGGCGCTAGCAAAAACAATTACTGCAAATTAACAGAAAAAAACCAGGTCTACAACACTGGCGGCGCTGAACTGACAATGGGTTGCGGTATAAACCCCTAGCGGACTCGCGACACAAGCTCCGCCCAGGGCAGTGCTATTCTGGTTATTGTTGTGTACCCCTTCGAATTTGACCGCCTACTGACAGCGCTCTTGATTGTCACTTGAGGTTGTGGAGACCCTACTGATTCGTCACTGCCCCTTGGTCTGACACGCACTCACGACTGCTGAACCTGGAGAGTGGCATTTGCACTACTTTAGTCCTGAGAAACCTTAACCCATAGTTTGATAACTAGTGCACCCTGAAGGCATTTTGCGTGTGGTGACTGGTCAAAACTAGCTCTGTTTTTAGGGTTCAAAGTTCACGACTGGTTGACCTTATTTAACTAAAAGTGTGTTTCACGTCAGAAACGAGACTGAGGTGCTCTTAGGTAAGGATGGAGAAGAAGTTACTGAGGATTTGAAAAAGGCAGAGATTTTAGTTTAGTAACTGGTTTAGTGAGACCATTGGGAACAACGAATAAGAAACGGGAGGGTCTATATCGCATAACGAGCTTAGCAGCACAATTAGAAATGAACAGACCAAAAAAAATTGAAATTCATCCTGAAGATATCATGAAGAAAATAAGAAAGCTGAAAAAAATAAAGGGGCTGGTGTAGTTAATATTACTGCAGATGTCTTAAAGATAGCAGGATTCGACATTGTATCTTATCTTGAAACGTTATTTAAATTAAGTCTAAATATTTGCTGCTTACCAGACGGCTGGAAAAGTGCGATAGTAGAACCGGTATATAAACTAGTGGTGACAAATAGCGTCAAAAATTACAGGCTGATCACTTTGACATCAGTGGAAGATATTGATACGCAACCACATCAGAAAAGTCTGTGAGCTTTGCAAAACAACATGACTTAAGATTAGGATAGTCATGCAATCTCAATCAGTAGGCTAACTGCAAGGATATATCGGATTAAGTGGACAGGGAGGGCCATGTGGATAGTATAGCGCTAGAGCTTTCAGAGGTGTTACGCAGTGTGCCATAAAATGGTGGTAAATAAGGTAAAAGCTATTGCAGTGGATTTGCTGTATAGAAATTTTTTTACAAGGTAAAGCAAAAACTTAGCGTAGGAAAGGCAGCATCAAAAGAAGTGGAAGTGAAAATGGGAGTGCCACAGGGTAGTGTTTTGGGACCATTATTTTGTTATTTTAATAAATGGTTGTCTGATGGTGTACTATGAGAAGTTAGGTTGTTTGCAGATGAACAGAGTTATATAATAGGATCAAAACAGTACTGTCAACAGCGCAGGGTGAACTTATTTTAAAAGACACAGATACGGAATAATACCTTTCTAAAATTAGAAAGATGCATATCGCTAAGTAACGGTTTTATCAAAAAAGGGGAGGCGTTTAGGAAGGCTGCAAAAAAACAAGGTTCGTATATATATTTCAACCAAAAATCAGTTTTGTTTCTCTAGGCTAGTGCTTGTTTGTGTGTGTGTCGGAGGTGGCACGTATTTACTTGTGGGTGAACTCCACCCTCTTCGGAAAATCGTTACCTCGTCCGGAGTATTATTCCAGAGTATTGGTACTGCGAAATGAAAGATTTAAAACTTTAAAAATATTGATTAAAACATAGTACGATGTTTCCAGAAAATCGTTGTTGATGGTGATGTTTAATTTCGAATATCGTCTCTGAAGAAAGAGAAAACACCAACCTCAACACACATCCAAGTTGGTGAAGAAACACGAGGTTGAACTTTGTCTTTTCAATCGAGTGTAACATATCCAGGACTTGTTTGTCGTATTTTAGCTTTGTGTGTTTGTTGTGTTGGCAGGAGTGGAAGGACGAGTTCCTGACGTGGGACCCGGCGCAGTACGACTACATCAAGGAGGTCTCGCTGCCCTCCTCACAGATATGGACGCCCAACGTTCAAAAATTATAAAAAATGAGCGTTCTAGTGGCACGGGGGACCTATTAATTTGGCGCCAATAGATAACGTACCATTTTACGCAAAACGCTTACGACCAAACTTTTTTAAATCCCAGAGAAATCAAATAATGCCAAATAAAGTATTTTCGCGTACTTTATTGTTTTCACAAAGTATAGAATACAATTACTAGAAATAACGTACAATACTTTATTATAAAGTACAAGTGGCAACCCTAGTGGGAACCTGAGGGCACGCGTAATCGTCGTGAAAGATCCGGTCGACGACGTTTGCCCTCTCACCATAGGGTAGGATCGCCGCATTAACTACGCCTGCCATCCGAGGACTTCCTGCAACATTCTCTGCCATCCCGCACCATTGAAGGTAGACTGACAGCAGCCGCACCAGGGAATTAACGTTCCATGCATAGACTACCGTTAACACAGACGTCTACCGTCACTGGGAAGCATACAAACTGACGAATAGCGTCGTATTGTGATCAGGGACGGATCGCGGTTCCGTACTGCGTCCTATGAGTATCGTCGGCGGGTATGCTGGTGACCTTGGGAGAGGTCTCACTCTCACAGTGTTTTGGAGAGGGTCAGCGGTGTTACTGCTGTCGTCATGACGTGGGTAGCCATTGGGTGTGGCTTCAGGTCACGGCTGGTAGTGATTGAGGGAACTCTGACGGCACAACGGTACGTCACGGACATCCTGCGTCATGGGTTACCTCTCATGTGACAGTACCATGAGGGCAAGAAGAGAATCTTCGTCCATACCCAGCCCTTGTCTCTATGAACCAGGGGCGGATCCAGGGTGGGGGGATAAGTATCTAGGTCCACCCCGACATTGTAATTTTGGTGACCTTATTTTTTTTTAGCTCATCTGATCTTTTAAGGGGGCAGATATCTGACGATCCTATAGAGACTACCCTTGCGCGACGCAAGCCCCCCCCCAAACCAAAGTCCCCACTCATGCCCCTGCCCCCGAACCAAAATCCGCTCAAGCTCCTCCCAAACCGAAATCCGGGATCCGCCGCTGCTATGAACTGTCTGTGTGATGTTGAGGAACCCCCACGGCCAGCAAGATCCCCAGATCTGTCCCTGATGGAACATGTATTGCAACTCCGTTACTGCGCCGGTATCCAGGATATGCAGGATCCCTTACACCTTGCCTCAGCTTGATGACTCCCTTTGCAACCGAATCAGCGCATGCGTCCAGGAAAGAGGGCTGCAACGTCGTACTGATAAGTAACTCCATACTGCCAAGTTCTACGTAAATCTGACTCGATTATGTAATCACTGAAGTAGCACCACATAGCCTTTCAACTAGTTAAGCTCAATTTCGCTTTCTCCTCTCTTCTCGGCGCTTCAGTATTTTGCTAGGCAATGTAAGACATAGACGAGGAGGATTAAAATAAAACCGAGACAGTTTCGCGATGCAGTTCTTTCGCAGGGCGACCAACGGCGGCGTAGCGTGGAAGACAATTTCCGAAGAATAGCTTCTTTGTTGTTAGTATTTAATGTAAGATATTATTTCAAACTGCCGCTATCTTCCTACTGAAAGAAATAATAAAAAGGTTCACTTGAGGCGGTGAGACTCTTCCAGAACCTTCTTACCTCGCCCTTGATTCCCTAAACACGGCCATTTTATTCACCTAAATTTTCAACATCTTTCTAGCATCAAATTTCAAACGCTCGTGTTTCCTTTTTTCTTGTATTCCTAGTCTAGTGTTCACTTACATAAGGTGGTGTTATTTTGCGATTGATATCGATATTCCTTTAGTGTAGTGTGGGAGCAGATGGATCGCTGTGAATTACCTTCTCTCTATTTGACAGTGAACTCAAGATTAGGGAATAAGTCAGTAAGATGCTAATACAGGAGATGTTATAAACTCAGAATACGGTATAGTTAAATGTGGTGTGCCTCAGGGTTCAATTCTTGGCCCTCTGCTGTTCTTAATCTATATAAATGATCTCCCACATATACTAGGTGATAATGAACACATGGTGCTCTTTGCAGATGATACTAGCATATCGTTGAAAGACCCATAAGCACAAAACCTCGAAAACACAGCAAATGATGTTATAAAGAAAATTAACAGGTGGTTTAATGCCAACAAACTAATACTTAATGTAGAAAAGACACAGTTACTTCAGTTTGTTACAAAAAATAAAACAAAGGACAGCTATAATGTGATATCAGAGGGAAAAGCAATCAATGAAAGCAGTTTCACAAAATTCCTGGGTGTATATATAGATGACAAATTGAACTGGAAACAACATATTCAACAACTTCTTAAAAAACTGAATTCTGCAACATTTTCACTGAGCGTAATATCTAGAATAGCTAATATAGAAACCAGAAAGTTAGTATATTTTGCATATTTTCATTCCCTGCTCATTTATGGCATCTCATTCTGGGGAAACTCGTCACAAGCACAGAGGGTATTTAAATTGCAAAAACGTGCTATAAGAACTATTTGTGGAGCAAGCCCACCGACGTCGTGCAGAAATCTATTTAAAATCCTGGGTGTACTAACAATGCCAGCACAGTATGTATACTCCGTACTGTCATTTGTAGTTGAAAATCCTGAACACTTCAATCTTAATGCTGGCATACATAGCCGTATTACTAGGAATAAATATAATATTCACAAGGATTACAAATCATTGTCAATTGTACAAAGAAGGTTAAGATTTACTGGAACTTCCTTATTCATTGTCTTAACAACAGAAATTAAATGTTACCTGCAAAAACCCAACTACTTTAAGTCCAAACTGAAAGAGTTTCTGCTTCAGAACCCATTTTACTCTGTGAAAGAATTTTCTTCTTGGAATTTGGTAACTAAGAATGACTGATAAAATAGTATATATGGTGTATGGAAGGGGAAGGTGACAAAATTATCCACAATTACTAAAATGATATATGGTTTTTCTTTCTGTTGAAACTTGACAAATGAACTAATTACACTGTTTACAAAATTTCACTTATATATAGTAACTAACATGGGATAGCATGCACTCAAAAACTGCTGTGAAAAATTATCATACTAACAGGTTTTTAAGTAATTGAGTGCTTATGAGTTGTTGGTAATATAATTGATATTGTTAATAGGTGTGTGTACTGTTCCACATAAATAGCAACTAACATAATATAATATGTAGTCACAAATTACAGTGAAACTTATCATGGTAACTGGTTGGTAAGAAAATAACTGGTTATCAGATGCTGGTAACAAGTGTATACACTGTTCCACTTAATAAGTATTAATTAACTCGGGATTGTATTTGTAGATTACAGGAGATATTGGTTATACTAATGGGTTGTTGCTAACTTGTTGTCAATATATAATAATATTATCAATTATATAGTAATATTGACATTACTAATAAGTGTATGTACTGTTTCACATCCCCTAGATTATTCTCACATGGGATCAAAGTGAACATATCTATCTATCTATTTGACCACGCATTATATTTAAGTGTTACTCCAAACCTAACCTTAAATTTATATTTCGGCAACATAGAAGCGGCATCACACAAATTTCGTAGATTTCCTAGTATTTTGATTATCTCTTTTCCCCCCTCCTCCTACCCTCTCATGCCACTTCTTCCCCAGCCCTTGTTGAATTATAACATATTTCGCAGTTTTAAATTTATAACAACGCGACGTCACGAAGCTTTTGTCGCCTCTGCCCGTTGTCACGCTATGTTACCTGCTGTGGATATACCCTCCGTTCGCTTGGTCAAGGTTTGACATATTTATGGATGTTCCCTAGATCAGTGGTTCCGAATTAGATTTCCTCGAGTACCACTTCTAGAGGCCTCATCAGCCTAATGTACCCCTCACAGCTGAGATGATAGATAAATAAATGAGGTCATCCCAGTCGAGTGCTTCGCACAGCCACAGCATCACAGCAATATAATTCACACACACACACACACACACAGTTTGTCTTGAAATATATTTTGGCTACAGTAACGTTTGCGTAATTGATTTTTTTGAATTATCTTAGCGATTGCTTTATCCAGTAGTTGGGAACGACTGCCCTGTTTAAGCAGGATAGGAGAGAGGATGCTCTTGTGTCTGATTAGTTAAGTGGTTTTTATTTTTGGACACGTTGCGAGATCAGAGGAAACTCTGAAAGAACTCAAAGTCAAACCAGTTCTCCAAACTGTGCAAAGCTACAGGGCATCTTGGATAGACCATGTACTACGGATGGACCGGTCGGAAAAATTCTCAAATACCATCCTAGAGGCAGGAAAACCACCAAGGACATCGATTGAGACCGTAACAGGCCACCGGGCCTAACACTGGATAGGAAGAAGAAGAAGCAGAAGAAGATTTTTTTGACAGTGTAGTGTTGAGACGGAGGGAGCTGTTTATCGTCTCCGCTGGAGGCGATATCCGTTGCGACCTTGAGGGTCGCCTGCTGCTTTGAAGGTGTTAGCCGTGCTAATCTGGATTAGCCGCTCTCATCCACTCAGCCGTAATCACACTGCCTACTGCGCATCACGGTCGCCAGCTGCAACACCTCACAAACTAGTTACCTCTACGTAATGTGCAGGAGGAGTCTTTCCCGAAGATTGTCGACATCTATTTAGGTCGACCATATCAGCAAGAAATGCGAGGCTACATATCAAAGTATAGTGTAGTATGGAACCCACATTTTCGGGAATCAAATACAGGAGTTGGAAGGGGTGCAAACAAGGGCAGCTAAATTTGTCTGCTGAAATAACTGCACAACGCAATCAGTAACAGATATAGTAAAAGAGCTGCAATGGGATTCATTGGAAGAAAGGAGGAGAGTGAAGAGGGTCATGGGAGTGTACAAGGCGTATATTGGTGATGATCCGTGGAGAGATATTGGTGTAAGAATTAAAAGTAATGCATGGAAGGGAAAAGATGACCATGACCACAAGCTGGCACTTGATTTCAGGCACAAGGGTGTGACACTGCGACAGCAAGTCACCGACTGTCGCAGTGTCAAATTCGACGTTTTCGCCTGATGAAGACAATAGAGGCTTTTGTCGAAACGTTCCACATTGAAGAATTTATCCGGCAGAACACTGGAGTGAAATTTTTGTCATCTGTACGCCGGGAAACACTCAATTGTCACAATTAATAAGCGGATTTAAATGAAATAAATACTTCGCTTGATGGTTAGTCTGCAACTTGAAACACAGAGAACGACCTGTTAGCTGACGTAAAGACGGCTGTGCACAGAGAGTGAAACCATCTCTGGCCGAACGTCGGGCTCGTGACGTCACAGCGTGAGACACGATGACCAAGCTGGCCTTTTATTAGGATACTCCGCATGGGTGAACGTGTATGGTACGGTAGATGTTTGGTAATATTGGCGATGGCTGTTGCTATATTGAAATGCGTCCTGGACAAGACTTATTTTATAAATACCTGTTGGAGCCTCATATTCCGCAGACGTAAAGAGAAAACCCGCCATCTGTCAGCGAAACGCGTAAATTTTTCGCCAACGTGTTTGCATTGTTGTTTTCGTAAAATTTCGAGACAACAGTTTCTATCATCAGAATCGCAATTAGACATTTTGTCTGTAAGTTTCTGTCGGAATTTATTACTGTAACTTAGATGTAATACAAGGCTGGTTTGGTGATGAGGTCTGTCAGGTGTTTCATTGCTCCACCAATGACGGTCGCAGATGTTTTCACTCTCTGTACATAGATGTCACAGTCACGGTTCGCTAAGAAACAAGGTTAAACCTACGGACAGGCAGGGTGCAATGGAATGAACTCCAACCGGAATATGTGCAGCATTACAACTTCACAATCCACGTTATCGGCGTTACTTAATAACTACTAATGCGAGAAAATTAAGCACCAGAACACTGCCGTCAAACCTTCATTTACGACAAGGCTTATAAGCTAATATTCGATTACAGAATAATAAAGAAAAAGTCTACTCTATTTACAAACTCAAAGAATCAAAATCGAAAGTCAGTTGCCACGAAAGAAACCAAACTTTAAATGATGATTTTTTATAAATATAATTTTTAATATCACAACTGCGAATGGAAAAATAAACAATCTTGATTTTTGACGAATATTTTCGCTTATTGGATTATTAATCTTTGATGTAAAGTGCGACCTCTGAGTTGTATTAAGAATCTTTGGTATCTTTCATGTACTGTATAACATGATAATTGTATTATTGTATTGGTGTATATTTTGTGAGGTATTCCTTGCTCCAGTTACGAAAAATCTTGAGACATACCGCATGTTTTAACTTAGACTCTAATCGCATCAAGATCCGCTTTTTTTTCTTCTTTTTTTTTCTGTAGCAAACATATCTACAGACACCCATCGAGTGAGCCGTTAACGCTTCGGGTGTACGCCGGTTCGAATCCCCGTCCCGGGCATCCATATTTGGATTTTCCATGGTTTTCACAAATCACTCCAGACATGCTAGGATGCTTCCTTCAAAAGGCAATGGCCGAATTCATTCCCGTTCCTTGTCTGCAGTCCCTTCCCGCCCTCTAATAGCGACAACGTCGAAGGGCGTAAAGCCCATAAGTAAAAAAAAAAAAATTACAGGCACTACTCATTACTGATTTATAAATGGAGAGATTCTGAGGAGGATCGGTAATATCCGTTTACATAATGGAGCACAGAAAATTTAACTTAATTTAGTTTTTAATTTAATTAGATTCTTGCTCCGGTGGCAATTCCCTTACACACCCATTATTCACCTTTCTTTACCCTCCTACTTTTGCCCCCCTGCTAATTCAACTTCAATTCTTTTGTTTGTTGAAATGAAGTGTTCACGGGTGTACCGCGGATAGTGTTTTGAAAACACGATATTTCGACGACCTAGCTTCCGTCGTCTTGATCAGGTGTCGGGACATCTGATACTGAGGAATCCGACGGTCAGCCGACTGTGCAGATGCCTCGACACCTGATGAAGACGGCGGAGCTAGTCCTCGAAATATCGTGTTTTCAAAACACTATCCGGGCGGTACACCCGTGAACACTTCGTTTCAAGCATACTCCAGGAAAGTCTCCGTTCTTACATTCTTTGGTGTTTTCGTAAATTATTCATCATTATTGATTTCCCGTGGTAATTTATTCCAACCCGAGACCCAATTACGTACGAAAGAAATCTCCCACCCTTGTGCCTGAAATAAAGTGCCAGCTTGTGATCATCGTCATGTTTAGCCTTCCATCCACCTTTACAATGCTTCCACCGATATCTCTCCACTCCTCATCACCAATATACGGCCTTTACGATTTTATCTGCGTACGACCCTATAATTCACATTCAGTTTCCTTCAATCATATTTATTCTCTACTGCAAAGTAAATACACAGTAGCCTCTGTCTACACATTTTTAGTTCACCACACATGAACAGCTTGGTACTGATATGTTTCGTATCGTTCCCCTGCGTGGGGTTGGTTTCCTCTCTTCAGCAAAGTCCTAATCGAGATTAAAAGCGATACCGACCAAGAGTCTGTGACGTCATAAGTTAAATTTCGTAGTTTGAGCTTGCTGATTTACAGATTTATGTTGTATACTTTGTATCAAATAAAAAAATAAAAAGATTAGTTTGTGCACGGTTGACTAGGACGAAAAAACTGTTTTCGGAAGCTCACTGAAAAAAAAAAAAAAAAAAAATGAACGGTTAAAAAAAGAAGAAAGTTAGAGTACGAGTGAGAACGGATGTTTTTAGCTGACGAGTGCTTTCTGGACCTCGGGTATTTTTCGTAAGAGTAACCTTGAAAAACAATCCTGCGACCTTCATATAAACACGAAGTCCGATATTAGTTCTAGTTGTTGATGTTGGAGTTATTAGTTCCAAAGATGCTCTAAAAACAGTGAAAACAGTTTCAACTCAATTTTAACTATAATAAACTAAATAAAACCAGTACAAATCCTTATTCAAACGCCACAAGTCGATTCACGGCACTGCAGGCCAATAAGAGCGCGCCACAGTGGCGACTGGTCCCTGCAGAGTACCAACAGTTTTTTTTTTTTTCGGCTGTGTGTATAGCCCCACTACCTTCCGTGGCTTTGCTATTAAATATAAGGTTAGGGATGTTTTGGGGACACTATTTATTCTGCACTTTTAGGGGAAAAACCAGGGCTATGGTCATCTAGGATGACCTTATTGGTGAAAAAACACCTCTATCTTTCCTGTATTAATTTATACTGGGTTGTAGAGAATGCTAAGTGGCACCTTATGCTTGTGCCATATTCTTGGCATTACCGTACCCGGAGTCACCAGTCTTTCTCTGGTTTGTCTTTTTGCTTCTATTTTTTCTGAATATTTAGTGGTTTGTCTGAATATTTCTGTATTTATATTTTCTATGTTAGAGTCTCGATGTAGTTGGTCAATTGAGGTATATTGTGTTTCGTTTAGAATCATCCTGAGACATCAGTTTTGTATCCTCTGGATGTTCATTATATTTGTTGGGCTTGCCATCCCCCATATTTGGCATCCATACAATAAGAACGGTTGTATCACTGATTTGTATATCCGTATCTTGGTGCTTGTTCCGAGGTCGTAGCTACGGAGTACTGGCGCCAGGTTTTGTGCTACTCCCAGTCCTTTTCTCCTCCTGTCCATTATGTGTTCTTTGAAGAGCAGCTTTTTGTTGATTTTTATGCCCAAGTATCGATGTTGATTTACCCATTCTATGTTCCTTCCCATTACGTTCAGCTGTCCTGGTAGTATGGGTCTCTTCTTAGGGAAGTACATTCCCGCGCATTTGTTAGCGTTGATTTTAATCTTATTCTTGCGGCACCAGTCCGTAAATTCATCTATTCCTCTTTGTGGGTGGGTTATATTAAGGTCGTGTCTGTTTCCGGTGGCGTAGTGACTCAGTTATCGCCAGGGTTGAGTGCACCACATCTTCTTTTGTGGCTGAATAGTCCAGTGGCGGCGCTACAAGTCTTGCCAGTCAGACATGCACCAGCATCTTTAACACCTTTTCTATTTTATTAGTTGTGATTCGTTTGTTTATATGCTGTTGCGACGAAACTTTTCGTTTTCGTCTTTATAGCAGATGGAATGTGTGATTTAAGATTTTAAAAATTATTTAAGTAATAAGACAGAAATCTGCGTTTAGCTCGTCATTTAGGGTGCGTTCATTAATTACGTCAGGTGTATTTCCGGAACTCTGCCCCCCCCCCCCCCCTGCCCTATGACGACGGGAGATATTTTTTTGGCTCTCCTGTCTCCTGCTCCGGCTTAGAGTCGGTATCGTCGTCGTTTGTGACCTTGGGTTTAGCTGTACTGCTCTTCCAGAAATTCCTCCCCCCTATTACACTTCACGTGATTAACGGACGCTCCCTTAGAAGCTAGTTATTAACGGACGTCGATTGTAAGGACGGTTATCAGATAACTTTGTTATCCGATATGAAAGATCTAAGTACAAAGTACAGACTAAGGCCAGATGCAATCCTCCGTAATGCAGCGAAGTGTGCGTGCTTTAAGTTTTTAATAATCTTCATTTGTTTACGAGAATAGCTCGGAAGTTCCTGTTTACTGTAAAAATGAAAACATAGTATCATTGTTCGCCGACTCGAGTGCGAAAGACACATCAAAAACATGATGGTCCACCAAGCTGGGTATCCTGTCCAGATCACCCTTCAGCTGTTTACAGTGTTATCCTAATATGTACCACAGTGTCATCTGTAAACCATGAATACAACCACTCGTTATAATAGTGTGCAGCAGACGCTTGTACTGCTGATAGCTCGTGGTTATCGCTGACGCTGGAGCCGCCCCTCGAGGGCGTCAGTCGACATGGCGGCGGCGGCCACTGCACTGCTCTGCGCCCTGCTCACCTGCGCAGGTAACACACAGTCCATGTGCTATGCGTAGTACTTATATCTTGGAGCGAGGATTACATAAAAAAATAACGTCTTAAAATATACACTAATATTATAACTACCAAACTAACTCTGTTAAGTTTTCACGGCTAACCCGATCTTGAAATTTGAAAAGGAAGTTCTATGTACCATTGGGAAGGATATAGGATACTATTTCGGCATAAACAACATATTACATGATGAAATTTTGAAAAGTAACTGAACAGTAACAGACAGGTGGATATCGTGTGTGAGTCTCTGTGATGTTATATCGGTCACTCAGGTTTTCCTTCTCTCGCAGTCAGTTTGTGTATGATCTGTCGATAAATTTCATGTACAGACAGATTCGGTGTTGGAATCGTGCGGTGATGGCTTCCTCGTCATATTGTCTCTACTCAGTGTTTTTTGGGACACGTTTTCCATAACGTAAAGCTCTGTACATCTAATTGTAGCAATAAAATTCTAAATCCACGTGTACGAAGTCGCGGGTAACAGCTAGTGTGTATATAAATATTTCCGCCACAGAGTGTGGGGTATTCAATGAGAAGACTCCAGGCATATAACTCTTTTTTCCAGTGAAAAATTCAGACACGCTTGGCAGACAAATTTGTTCATTTTGTACCATTTTTATTAGGGGCATTATATAAAAAAGACACTATTACATAGAAATTTGAAACAGGTTCGCAATACAGACTATTTTCTGTATTTAAATGAGAAATTTCAGAAACAAGTATGTCAATAATATTTTGTAAGCGCCAACAAGACGACCAACCAAAAGTCAACAGATGCCAAATCAAAAGAAGATCGAGGGTGGAAATGTCTCGGTACAAGAACCCCCAACCTAACAGCTTTAAAACTGAGACTGGCGAAGATTTATGTACTGTGAACAAAATAAGCAAACGTTATATCTAAATTCGTCAATTGATAACGTAACGTTTATAATTTTCGTCTATGAAATACGATTTTAGTTTTGAACAGGCATGTAGAGAAAATTTGATTTATTTTAACTGCTATGGGCGTATGCGCCCGTGCCAGTATTCATACTCGTTTATGTTGATATGAGTATTTCACTTTCTTCTTCTTAAACTCTTTCATTACGATATGACCACCCACATACTTACACACTTGAGGAAATTTATTTTTTAATTCTCTCGGTGTTTGGTAGTTTATTTCCGTCCATGTCTCCTTTACCTTCGATAACAATTCTCCGCTCCCCCCACCTGAAGTCAAACGGCAGCTCGTGGTCCTGGTCATCCCCTGCGTTCCTTGTACTACCCACAATCCTCTTCCACGATATACTGCTATCTATACTAACGACACTCCGGGCAACCCTTGCCTGTTGACATACGAGTTTTAGTTTTATTTAGAGCTTTACGCCCATGCCACATAACCGCGAAAGATCAGGGGGCAAGGAACGCGAAGCAATTCGGACATAACCTCTTTGAAGAAAGCGTACCATTCACCTGGAGTGATTTGGCGAAACCGTGGAAAACCGAAGTCTGGATGCCCGGACGGGGATTCCAACCCGCGCCCTCCCGAATACGAGGCCATCGGGTTACCGCTCACACCTATATTCTGCCCCCTGCTCCACGCACATGTTTAAATCTGAAGAGCATCATTTCCAACGAATACTCCCCTTCCTTAAAAAACCTTGCCGGAATTCCCTTCCGTTTCTTGTCCACAATCCCTTCCGACCTCTAAGGAGTATGACGTCGAGGGGGTGTGCTGCCATAAGCAAAAATTCTCTGCCGTGTTCCCAGTTAGCTAAAATTATAGGCTGTACTGTAAAAACGCGCCATCTTTCGAGCAATTGTAAAGTTATGTCAGATCATTATAGAGAATACAGGAGACTTACCATGCGTGTTGGGTGAGCGGTAAATCCCTGGCCTCGCATTCGGGAGGGCGTGAGTTCGAATTCCCGTCCAGCCATCGAAATTTCGCTTTTCCATGGTTTCCTCAAATCATTACAATCGAATGTCACGATGGATCCTTCAGATGGCCATGGCCGAATTCCTCCCTACTCATTATTCTTAGTACTTTCCGACACGTAATGATCTCTAAGTACACAAGGCGTGAAGCAATAAGAATATATACATATATATAAAGGGTGTTACAAAAAGGTACGGCTAAACTTTCAAGGAACATTCCTCATACACAAACAAAGAAAATATGTTATGTGGACATGTGACCGCAAACGCTTACTTTCCATGTTAGATCTCATTTTAGTTTCGTTAGTACGTGCTGTGATACAATACGCCATTTTCCAGGGCTGCATCAGCGCATCAGGGATTCCATGCGACGGAAGGTGGATGCATGTATCCTCGCTAACGGAGGACATTTTGAACATTTCCTGTAACAAAGTGTTTGAAGTCACGCTGGTACGTTCTGTTGCTGTGTGTTTCCATTCCATGTTTAATGTGATTTGAAGAGAAGTAATAAATGAGCTTTAACATGGAAAGTAAGCGTTTTTAGGACACATGTCCACATAACATATTTTCTTTGTTTGTGTGTGAGGAATATTTCCTGAAAGTTTGGCCGTACCTTTCTGTAACACCCTGTATATAAATATTTGATGTTCAGCGGAGATTTCCATTTCTGTTTGCTGAAGGCGTGTTGTTTGTGTTGTTTTGCAGCGGCC